>JAUKNK010000746.1:185000-225096 GCA_030765055.1 Mantis religiosa
CTGTTTTTATTGATATCACAATTCTGCTTTATCTCCTAATTTAGTTTCCTAGGAATGTCTAAAATGTAAACCACTAGACTGTAGAATTACAAGTAATGAGCTGCTATCGAGCTATTATGTACATTATACTTGCTTTGTGCAATTGATGTACATTTGTTTCCTGTTCTTTCTCTGGCGCCATCTTAGATTCATATTTAGACAGTTGAAGATCTGCAGCAAATTTCGCAGAACATGCGTTCGGCAATGTATCAAAATAAACATAATAACGCTGTCTAAACTTACAAAATGGTCCGATAATAATGCATACCCTGGACGTTTTCTCGTGTCAAATTAAGATCCCGTACTCATACTACGCAAGTCACGAATTCTATGTTCAAATGCTGCACTTCATAAATTCTAAAAGGATGCATATGGAAGAAGGAGGTTACTCACTCACATTTGTATATAATATACAACAATAATAGCAACAATATTAATCACCAAAAGGTTGTTGGAGCAAATCTCTTTCGTGGGTTAAGTTTCAAATTCTGGTTTTGTGTAATAACTTTCAGCTTAAATTTGGTGGAGGTGGAAAAATAAGCCTTTGTGGAAGAGCGGATTGACAAGGTAGTGTGACTGAAATACATTAACGTTTTGTTATAAATATACGTTAGTAATAAAACGATTTTGCTCATATTGTAAATTGCCCGCCAGGGAAGACCACCAATGGAGCAACGCGTGTAATCGTATTATTTAGGTATAAACTATATATAATTGATTTCCATGGCATCGAACCGAGGTGTAGATGTACCATACAGTGAGATAAAGTCTATAAAATTAATAATTGTTGATGGGAAAGGAAGCCTTGTAAAGTGAATTTATATGTGGAGCTAGCGGTGTCCTTGGTA
Organism: Mantis religiosa; assembly: GCA_030765055.1. Lineage (NCBI taxonomy): Eukaryota > Metazoa > Arthropoda > Insecta > Mantodea > Mantidae > Mantis > Mantis religiosa. Next base: position 185,888 of record JAUKNK010000746.1, read on the forward strand.
TGATTTCATTGTTACTATCGTTTGAACGCTGTTATTATTGTTATCATATTTTGAGTATATAATATCTAACAAGTATCTCTAGTATTTTGAATGTGCTGCTGAATTTAGTTGGACACTTTATGCCATGCTGGTATGTTGACATGGTTAAGACCAAGTGGTCCTTGGTTCATATCCAGGCTATGAATCCGGTTCTATTTTTCCATGGCTAGTCACAGTGTAGTTAATTACTTTATACCTTCCGCTTACATAAATTTTGCTTAAATGTTACTTAATTTTGTTTCCTGAAGCTGTAGTGTATACTGAGGTAATAACTAACAAACCAGTTATTTTTTATGACAAAGAGAGGTTACCAAAAGGTATTTACTGCTTTCTCTTCTTCTACCACATGGCTTTAATGTTATTACAACCTACTTCATACATGTAGTGTATACTGCTATAATATTTACACTGCAGGTGAAATAATCTGTATGATGCCATCCCTGATGATCAGCTTGTTTTTCTATCAACTTCATTTTCTATCTTAGAAATGTATAAGCAACGTTCTGGTGATTCTCATTCATCTACACGTGAATGATGTGCGGCTTTCACTAACCTAAGTTGGCATGGATTAAACCTCTCTCCCTAATGGTAACGGTGGTGTGTACTTTAAATTCAGGAGGTCCCTAGTTCGAATACGGTTCAGGTTCCGCGACCTGGATAAGGTATTTTTCGGCGGTGTCTTTTATCATGAAAGATTAGTGTTAGGTAGCTATAATCCCAATGGACCCTGGACACATTTGGGCATTATTACGCCCATTTCATGTCAAGACTGACTGACCTACTTACTATTCATATTAGAGAATCTTAAGTTGCAAAAATGTACCAGGCATTTGAGAATACAAATCAGTGCTAATGAATACTGCGGAAACTGATAATGGTACAAGAAGTAAGTTAACATAGACAACCTATGACACTATCGTTGAGGCTTCCAATGGAAATATGCCGCGTTCTAAGCCCGAGAGCGTATGAATATAGCTGGGTATCTTTAATACCATATTTCTCACTTTTTAAATAAATGCTACATAGATGCCATTGTTTTTCACAAAACATAAAAGATTACAATAGAATAATACAAGCTAAAGGTCTGCCATCTAAACGGAAGAGTGGATGTCGCCAAACTAGACGTACATAATGCCATCTGCTGGGCACATGTAGAAGCACTGTGCCATTCCATTTTAGGTTCTAATTAATGGATGCTTCTGTTTTGGACGGACGTACGTTCACAAAGTTAGGCGAATGTAAATAGTTTTTTGTAACAAATATATACAAGAACTCCTTTTACTTCGGTTATCACCTTTAAAGTCATCATAAAGTCAACAAATTGAAATTCATTTAATGATCCCTTAATGCCTACTAAACTTCCTTATTGCCCTTGCATGTAGGTACACAACATTAGAAATAGAAAATGTTGCACGTGAAGGGCGACAATTATGTGAGTGAAACACGTACGATTTTTCCCGGTTTTCACACACACATACGCACAAACTCACACAGACCTGTGCACAGCGAGCGCGGGGAGAGAGGAATATAGAGACAGAACCATTTCACGTCGCATTACAAATGTGATTCCTTTCCCAAAATCCATTTTATAGTGTTCAAAACAATTTATGTCCTGTAATGTTTCAGACGTATAGCAATAGTTCCTATAGAACTGTGCCACACAGATCGATATGTCGATATCTAAATTTTTGTTGGAATGCAATACATGCTCTAATTACTCAAGTAGATAGTAGACCACCAAAGCTACTCATACACTATTTAACATATTCAGAACGTAGAGTGAGTCAGGGAGAGGATAAGGAAATCCGTGCTTTTCCCATATGCCTTAGTGTTATTATTTTATTAGTCGGTTGCTAGGAATAGCCGGGACTACGCGAAATTACAGATTTCAGCTCATCATCCATAACAAATACTTTATGACTCACTGTACAACAATTCTTTCAAAGTGTATAGGTTAAATTAACTACCTGGTTTGTGTCCTATCTAAATGAGAGAAAAGAGAAGGTGGAGTTAAACACTGATATCAGTTATCCGAAGGAAACATCAAATTGTAAAACAGTAGTAGATGGAGTACTGCAAGGTTCAGTGTCAGGGCATTTACTATTTATGATCGTTATCAACGACCTCTCACTTTGTATAAAGCATACAGTAGGTATAAACTATATCTGTTGACGGAACTAGTGTCCTGGAGATCAGTAAATATTCAAATATGTATGCAATTAATTACAATTATTTTTAGAATTGTGCCATATAGGTTTTAGTTTAAAGCTAATAAAATATATCTGAAGTTAGACAAAACAAACGGTGTTACACTTACAGGTCATTGTGCATCACGCTCTCCGATAGAACCTGGGATTAAAAATGTGTTTTTTAAAGAAATTGACTGTTTCGTATTTCTGTTCTTTTAAATAGAGATATCTACAGATTGGCAAATTCACATAAACTATATCTTACACAAAATCAGCTCTGTCCGTTGTCCTATTCGAGTACTGGTGAATGAAAGTTTTATAGATACACTTATATTAGAATACTACTGATATTATAACTCTAGTTTCGAATATGCTATACTATTAGGGGACAACTCAGTAGTTCCTGACTGGACTGGACTACTTTAAGGAGAGGAAATGACACGGAGACCCACGTGCGGTCTCTTGTACCTATACCCACAATTGGGAGCTTCTTCGGGAGGAAGGATGAGGTGCGAGGAGACAGAGCTAGCCGTGCCAAGGAGAGAGGACAGTTCGGATGGCACATTCTAGTACATTCTGCTACGTAGAAACTTCCAGGCACACCAGAACAAAGCATATTCCACCCTTCTGTAATTCGTATACAGCCCCAGCGCAAGACTGAGTTCGGAGACCGGTAAACGTCCTACTAAAGGATGAAGTTTCTTAGAACATATCATCCTACTATGTGACACCAAGACAACCGCCGACCACCAGAAGAGAGACGACGTGGAATGATAATGGTGAGAAATGGAGCGACAGGAATTTTAGGCGATGTGTTTAACCCACCCGGCATTCGCCTGGTGACCTGGGAAATCTCTCGAATGAACCCAAGATACAGGTAGGATGGCAAAGGGAAGGGGACCCATGCCTCCCGAATGGGGACCATAGACTTAATCACACTGAGTTATTCTGCTCAGGAAGTAAATTAATATTTCTTATGGAAATAAAACTTAATGGTACAATTTTCATTGCACACTGCAGGCACTAGCAAATATCTTTAAAAAGACTTAAGATATTAACCAGTATATGACAGACAATTTGACATACGTGAAGTTATAGTACATGGCCGTGATTAGTCCTTGAACACCGTTCAAATTTCAGACCATTGTTGCTGCAACGTAAAAATCTGTAAAATCAGTTCCTCATTACATCGGAAAGGTGGTAAGTGTAGGATAGGTTTTGCAAGAGCTTGAGCATGCCAGGCACTATTTATAGCGCTGAAGCCCAAGAATGTATCTTACATCTCTCCATTATACCTATTACGCTGAACTATTAAAAATTGTGCTTTATTTGCCAAGTCCTCAACCACAATTTCCACAAAAAAGGTATCCACTATTCCTTATTTTATAGCTGATAAAATTGCTGAAACAACTGCCTGGATTGGATCGTTTTGAATAGCAGTTGCAAATAATAATAATAATAATAATAATAATAATAATAATAATAATAATAATAATAATAATAATAATAATAATAATAATAATAATAATAATAATAATAATAATAATAATAATAATAATAATAATAATAATAATAATAATAATAATAATAATAATAATAATAATAATAATAATAATAATAATAATAATAATAATAATAATAATAATAATAATAATAATAATAATAATAATAATAATAATAATAATAATAATAATAATAATAATAATAATAATAATAATAATAATAATAATAATAATAATAATAATAATAATAATAATAATAATAATAATAATAATAATAATAATAATAGTAATAATAATAATAATAATAATAGTAATAGTAATAGTAATAGTAATAATAATAGTAATAGTAATAATAATAATAATAGTAATAATAATAATAGTAATAGTAATAATAATAGTAATAGTAATAGTAATAGTAATAGTAATAGTAATAGTAATAGTAATAGTAATAGTAATAGTAATAGTAATAATAATAGTAATAGTAATAGTAATAGTAATAATAATAGTAATAATAATAGTAATAATAATAGTAATAATAATAGTAGTAATAATAATAATAATAATAGTAGTAATAATAATAATAATAATAGTAGTAATAATAATAATAATAATAGTAGTAATAATAATAATAATAATAGTAGTAATAATAATAATAATAATAGTAGTAATAATAATAATAATAATAGTAGTAATAATAATAATAATAATAGTAGTAATAGTAATAATAATAGTAGTAATAGTAATAATAGTAAGAAGAAGGAGAAGAAGAGGGCGGAAAAGGAGGAGGAGAAGATGGCGAGGAAGAATGAGAAAGAGGAGAAAGATGAGAAGGAGAATAAGGAGAAGAAGTCGGAGAAGGAGGAGGAGAATAAGGAGGAGAATGAAAATTAGGATAAGCAAGAGGAGGAGGGGAAGGAGGAGAAGGAGAAGGAGGGGAAGGAGGAGAAGGAGGAAGAGGAGAAGGAGGAGGATGAGGAGTAGAATCGTTATGGTTGTCATGGTTGTTTGTGTCTTTGTGTCTTATCATAATCATCATCATCATTATCATCATCAATAGTAATCCATGGCGTAACAGCTCACAAGCGAGCCAGAGTAAATGCTGAAACGAGACACGGTCGAAAGAGCTTAGAGTTGACAGTCACTCACCTTTCAGGATAAGGGAAAACCCTGGAAGAAACCTAATCCAGATTGCTCAACCTGACTGAGATTCCAACTCGGGACCACTTGGAGGCAAAGCAGACATGCCTACACTACACTGCAATGGAGGAATTTTCTGTTTCAGCTCCTCAGAAAGTTAAATGCTGCTTTCCTAGGAAACCGCTTGCATTAATGTACCTTAAGGACTTTGCTCTATCATTTTACCTTCTAATTGTGTAGAGGTATTTTATTTTTTATCTGGTCGTCAAGAATGGCTACTGTACTAAATTTCCCTGTCATATTTGTAAAAGATCGTGGTCTCAGATTCAATGAATGCTGCCGATACGTGATATTATGATACATGGAATGTAATTTTGGGATGGAAATCCTTCTTTCCTAATTTTAGGGTACCTCCCACATTTGTTACTTATAAGCACTAAGGAAAAAGGATACAAAAGAATGCAGCGAAAGCAGTAACGGTGGGACTGCAGTCATAGACTTTCCATCAGCATTCTTGACCCTAGCGACCTTAGTCATTGATGTCCGTTGCTGTTGGAACTATACATTTGCACTCCGGATTTATTTATAAAAGTGTACTAAACATGTTTTTATTTTATTTATTGTTTATTTTGATGTATAATTTTGTTTCCCTTTGATTTTTTTGCAAAGTCTTCAGTTAGATACATGAAAACTTCAGAGTGGGCAATGAATAAATTAATACAAGGCATTCATTAACAGATTAAGCACCTTAAAAGCTCTAAAGTTCAGCGATATTGATCCTAAACATCAAAGGAAAATTTGCAGTGAGTCAGTTTGGACCAGCTGAGGTTTGAGAGTTCAGAGTTCGGTGTCCACAGTGTGATAGGCAATACCTATAGGCATCTACCTATGTACTACATAAAGAATGGGAAATTAACTTAATTTATGTTAAGTTAATTAAAGTTAATAAAAGATTTACAGTATTGAAACACTAGCAGGATCAAGCCTGGCCAGTGCATCATCATCGTCGTCAACATCATCATCATGATCATCATTATCTTCTTCTTCTTCTTCTTCTTCTTCTTCTTCTTCTTCTTCTTCTTCTTCTTCTTCTTCTTCTTCTTTTTCTACTTCCTTCATATTTTGGCATTACTGCCTTTAGTAGTCTACATAATTTAGTTTATTGGTTCCACCGATTTGTTGCTGAATCTATGCTCCCCTTTCGTTCTGGTCTATACTTCACAAAATAGCGTAGTAATTTTTCGTTCTCCACTTTTTGTACATGGGTTACCCATTTACTTCTGTATTCTTGTACTATGACATTCAGGTCGAATATCTCTAGCTCCTCACGTATATCTTAATTTCGTTTGTGGTCGATATTTCTATATCCCGCATAGCTTCTTAGGAATTTCAGTTTATTTGCCTGAAGTTTTCTTTTATATTTTTCAGTTATACCCCATACTTCGCTGCCGTGTAGTATTTTAGGTATGGCATTCAATTTCGATTTTATCTCCTCGGAAGTTTTCTCATCCAAATGTAAAAAGCGAATCACTTAGCGATATTGCGCTTCTTACATATTAGCAAAAACACGATGCAGAGTTATTGAAATCTCTGTAAACACCAAACTAAGGTACGACTGGACTCCGAATTTGTTTTGACAACGTGTAAGAACTGACAGTACATGACGATAACACAGACGTCACATAGCAACATCACATATTTTGAATCACGGATACTTAGTGAACCAACCAATCTCGAACTTCAATAATATCTATATTTTGCCGCATGTAGTGGAAGACGGATGCACTAGATCAATATCGCGGCAGTTTACTTACTTTTCACTAGCACTTCATTTGGATCATATGTTAGGGCCCTCGCATCTCAGATGAGGTCCACATCTACCATACGAATAATGTACTTTCCTGCACCAAAATCAAAAATACGTTTGCATTATCCAATAATTACACTTTTGTCATATAGAAGGTTGTAACGCAAGTTTCCCAAGCGGCAGAGAAAGCCATGTGAGCAGAAGTAGCATGACCAATAGTTTTAATAATAAGGCTCATTGGTAAGTGAAATTAATTAAGGAAAATTAATATCATACGGTTTATACTACTTTAGAGAACTTATAATTAACATGGCAGACTCCTGCTCCAACCTGTGGCAGAAAATATTTTTAAAACGTATCAGTTCCGTATTATATCTTCTTTAGAAAAACAAATAAAGTAGCTTGATAGTTTATTTCGTCTTCGAATAAGCTGATAACATGCACCAGAAGGCGTTGGAATATTTTGTACACTCCTTCCCATTTCTGCACTATCCTTCACACTTCTCATTTGGAGAGACAAGGAATAATTCATAAGTTTTTATTTATATAACATTGCCTCAGTGTACTTAGAGCGTACTAGAGTTATACAGAAAATATGTCACACACCAACAACAAAAGCATTAAGGAATATTGAATGAAAATCCGCAATATAAAGATTGAATGTGTTTTTCTTATACAACTCTCTGTAGACTTCAGTTCAAAAACACAATGCTTCTTTTCCGCCTATATGAAATATTTTGTGTAATGTACCTCTCACTTTGTTACAGTTAACATTCGCAAATACTTTGCAACGAAATAAAACATTACTGTTCTAATTTGTTGCAAAAGGTGCCTAATAACTTAGTTACATTGCTGCACACATAACAATTTCAACATGGGCGCTATCTGCAACGGCCTACGTGTACTCTGTGTTTCACGAGGCTGCCTTTCGCTGTGATGGTAGTCAGTCAGGAAACAGGCGGGATATTTAAACTGCAAGTTTGGACCGGTTTTTTTGTTGGGCTGTACTTAAGCTTTAAAATAGTACTTTTTGTAGAATTGCGTTGTACTCAAAATTCAATGTTGAGATTCCTTTTGAGATGGAACACCCAAATATGGAAAAAAATCCTCGCATCATAACCCAATAAACGAAAGTAGTTTAATACCAAAGTTTTATATAGGTTTCGCTTCTTAAAGGACAAGTAAGACTTTCAAGAAAGTATCCCAATAACAAACTACCCCATTAATAGATACTTTTAAGAATATGTCGATTTTATTGAAAATGGGATGTAATCATTTTAATTAAATTATTATATTATTAAAAAATTTCATGACAAATGAATATACATATGTTTATCTGCTGGGAATTTCCTCAAATTTCCTTTTCACTCTGGATCACTTTAAATAACTGTAAAGTGTGAGAGATACACAAATTTTTACTTACATAGAATGTATATCTTGTAAAATACAATTTATGTCTGATACACTTTGTTTTTTAAGGCCAGCCGCTTCAGATACACTCTTGATTGCATTCCAAAGTTCCACAATAATTACATTTTCTAAAGGGGAAAGTTATTCTGCCGTACCTGGGTGTGGCAGGTATTTCGTTAAGGTTCAAAAATTCAATACAGAGCCTTCAGTGGAAAAACCTATACGTTTGGATGTCCCCTAAATTAAAGCTTATTTTCAAATAAGCCCCGTCCTGATATGAAATGGAAATGGGCAACTTGGATCTTAGAACTCTAAGACAAGCTAATAAAAACAGCAGAAAATAATTTACAATGACAATATAATTTCAAAGACGCCCTCTAAACAACCGGTTAAAGACATGTGACTATCACTTAATGTCTACTGTGTTCCCTTGTAACTTCAATAAGATGTTTATCTTGAAGTAGGGAGAGAAATAAATATTTGTACAAGATTAGAGAAAGTAATGAGTTTGTACCACATTAGTACTATTCCTGCTAGTACAGCTGGTAATGAAATTAAAGGTTTATTATACGAACTAAACCATAAATATAATTTTATATTCAAATATTCACACAATAGCTACATCTCCTACTTGAGTTAATATTTGGACATTATAAGACTTTACACTAGGATAATAAATAACCAAGAAATATGAACGAATATATCATATAAAACAAATAAAGTACTGATTAAATGAAGACTAATAATTCAAGACATTAGTGATAAGACAAATATTAATACCGAAAATTAAAGCAATTTACAATAACCTTTCGTAATATATAACACAAAGAAGAATATATCTTGACCAAACACTAATAATTATACTTCTATTTTGAACTAAAGCAAAGTTAACACAAAGTTAACAAATTTAAATGTAATCAATGTAATATTATTAAAAAAGAATTCCGAACATAACCTTCAAGTAAACAGTTAAAGTGTTACTTGAGGTAAACTCTGACTTCCTACCTGCCCAATAGACAAATAAAATATATTAAAGTGTGTTGTAATTACTATTAAATACTCAGTAATAATACACAACAGCATCTCCAAAATGGAAGAAGTTATAAATTTACAGATCTTTTCAATGAAAATGTTCAAATTCTTAATGAAATTATTAAAACAATGAATCATTATTTAAAAAATTGGATATAATGTCAGATAAAGTAATTGAAATGAATCCCTGTAACGAATTGTTTGCCATAAAAAGTGATTCTTAGCGACAACTGTATATTCTTGTTACATTGCCCGATCTGATAGACAACATTTCTGGGCTAGACCATCAAATAGCTGCCTTACCCGCTGTTCATCAGGACTAGTTATAGAAGGAGTGAACGCCCACGAGGTGATAATATCCGTAGTAAATTCCGAAATAAATCTATCTCAGGTGAACTAACTAAACACGGAAACATCAGAAAGTATTTGAGTTCTATATTTTGTAACGCTAATAAGGATGGCAGTGCTCTAGGCTCTGTGGTGCCAGCACTAATTTAAGCATCATTTCATTCATCGTCCAATGTGATAGTTTGAGAGTTTTATTATTTATGTATTTTTTATTCATTCATTTATTCATTAGTTCATTAAGTCATACATTTATTCATTCATTTATATATTTATTTTGGAACATTACTGACATTTAAAGAACTCCTTCGCGAAACCTCCGACATACCGCTGACGCTAATGAGATTTTGCATATGAACTGTCATTATCAAACAAAATGATTATTTTATTTATTGCGTAGGTATTTAAGTCATTTGGTAACTTGTTGGTTATATTAATTGTAGTAGTATGTCCATATAATCTGTTCTTGAGAACCGTAGCAAAGGAAATAATATATTTATTTTTGGAACAAGACACACTGAATTTTAAATACCGCGCTGTTTAATATTATTTTAATTATCGCTAACCTATGAAAGGTTGAAATATTTCGTTCCAGATAGCAGTGCAAGTGAGAGTATTGTAAATGCACTTAAAAGGACGAAAGGGAGGTTAAAATGGTTGAGGAATGTATGTGCGAGAGACGAAGAGAGAGAACATAACGTCAATAAGAAAAGGATCGATAAATACATGAGTTGATACTGGAGAGTTGTATAAAACCATCTACGTTTATTTTCATTTGAAGCTTAAATAACTGTGCGCCGAACTCAGTGGTTAGGTATAAGGAAATTGAACCGTCCTGGCGCAACTAACTGATGCCAACCCACCTACCTCCCGTAGGTCAGGCTTACACGCATCGGAATACATTTCCTCGCGTCTGCACAATAAATCAAGGCTCATCACTGTGCCAACTTCTCTCCCTAGTAAACCTAACCCTACTTGCAGTGTAGTTTAAGGCATAGTTCGCTAGCTGTTTGCAGGTTTCCAAAGCAACACCTTCTCTACTAAATGTGTATAAAATAATTACGTAAACATCACACCTGAAAAATTGCAAATTAGTGCAGTTTTCAAAACCTTGTAATGACAAACCTAGAAAGGAACCCTGGACCACGTATGTTGCAGTATCGCCTGTTTTTATGGATATTACAATTCAGCTGTATCTCCTATTTCAGCTTCCTAGGAATGACTAAAATGTAAACAAATAGACTGTAGGTAATGAACTGCTATAGAGCTAATTATGTACATTATACATGCTTTGTGCACTTGCTGTGATCTGTTTCCGGGTCTTTTTCTGACGCCATCTTAGTTTCTTATTCAGACAGTTGAAGACCTGGAGCAAATTGTGCAGAGCATGCGGTCAGCAATGCAGCACAAGAAACCCAATAGCGCTGTCTAAACTTACAAAATGGTTTGATAATAATACATACCCTGGACGTTTTCTCGTGTCAAATAAAGGTACCGTACCAATATTACGTATTCCCGAATTCTATTTTCAAATGCTGCATTTCATATGTTCTAAACGATGCATATGAGAGAAGAAGGCTACTTATTCACATTTGTATATAGTATGTAACAATAATAGCAACTACATGAATTACCAAAAAATTTGTTGGAGCAAATCTCTTCCGTGGGTTAAATTTTAAATGTTGGTTAAACATTTAGTCCCTTTATCTTTCTTGAAGCAACAAGTACATATATAATAACTTTTATCTTACATTAGGAGAAAGTATAAAAACAAACCTTTGTGGAAGAGTGGATTGAGAAAGCAGTGTGAGTGAAATATATTAAAGTTTTGTTATAAATAAACGTTATGAATAAGACGAATTTGTTGTTATATTAAGTTGTATGCCAGGAACGCAACGCTTGCATCGCCAGCAATGGAGGAACCCGTGCCTCTGCTCAGAGATGGCTCTACCTGTAATATTGTACAGTCAGAAACAATATTTCTAAATATTCGCATAGCTAAGTAACAAATTGTAATTATGTTATTTAAATATAAACTATATTTGAGTGATTTCTATGGCAGGGAAACGAAGAGTAGTTATACCATACAGTGAGCTACAATCTCAAAAACATATAATTTTTTATGGGAAAGGAAGTCTTCTAAATTCAATATATATGTAGAGCTATTTAATCTCGCTTACCTATATATATTTTTGGCTATAATGGTAGTATGTAAATATGGATGTGATATCACATTAGACAGGTTTTCAAATCCCTATTTATGTAATTGAATGTGTGATGTTGAATTCTCATATGATTTACAACACTCATGTTCGATATTCGACGATTTTTTGTTGTTTGGGTCGGTGGCGTATTGCCGTTCCCCAGGATCGTTGTGTATGTGTGTGTGGATGGGTGTTGTTTGGAACGGGGGCGACGGGGATGCGGGGATCTTCGTGTCGAGGTGTGTGTGTGTGTGTGTGTGTGTGTGTGTGTGTGTGTGTGCTTGAACTCTCATGTATGATAATAGATTCGGGTTCGTATCTTGGATAGTAAAAGCACAAATTCGATTTTAGATATGTGTAAGTTAAGATGTGAGATGTTTGTACGAAAATCGAGTCTTAAAGGAGGGGTGTTAAGAGTTGTGGCGTTTAAACATTCATGTGTGACCATCGAGGCCCCTAATGTATGAATATGGAGTCCGAGGGTATGATACCCGTAAACTCTCATCCTCCGTACGGAGATGAGAAGATGTAGAGGGGATATGTGGTAAAACAATAACATAGTAACCCCGATTCTACAGGTTTGATCATTGTTCACCCCCTCCATACATACTGCTCGCGCAGGAAGGACCAGGTTTCTACAATCACTTCACGTCGCAACGTCAAGATGAACGGTACAACTCCTATTATTGAAAGCGATGCTAGATTCCAGGAGAATCTGCATGACTATGAAGATCTGCAAAAGAATTGGGTTGAGCATCATGAGGAAACGTGTGATGGAAAGGTACATCAAGTGATATGTAAGAATCCTGCACATCATGATTCAATTACATCGTATGCTTAATGATGGATTGAACTGCAAAGTGTATCGTGGGTAAGTAGAATTATAATTGTGTGTTAACATGAAGTGTCGTTATGTGTTAGATAGATAACTACAAATGTGTATATTTCAGAAAATCCCAAAGTGATGACGTTGCATGCAAGTCCGAGCAGGATCAAGGTGAAGATGTGTGCGGTCCGTACAAAGATCGACCGTCTAAGGATGTAGCTACATCGAGAGCTGAAGTGTTGTACGGTAGGAATACGTGTTCTTCCTCTTTACTAATCTTATAATCAAAGGTCGGAATCCCAGCCACATCCCACACATCCATTATAGTACTTCGAATCCTAAACCGTTGAGAAATCTCCGATTAGACGATGTGATTAGGTTGCGGGTCAATGACCGAGTAGAGTTCATTCTCTAGAGATGTTTCTAATATAGCATCGTCTCTTAAAACTTATGTCCATTACGACGTATGTGCAATCGTACAGTGATGCTTTCGTTTCTGAAATCTAACTTATCTCCGTTCTGGAGAACTCCGTAGTGGGAATTTTGCTTCTACACACGCCCAGCAGATGGCACTATATCGGCGTTCACATCATGAAGTCACAATGGGCTCTTATGGACCATGCTTTTCTTATGAAAGAATCAAGTGCTTCGTCGCTAAATGTGTTTTCAGAAGTGACTAAGAAAAAATAGGAACTTGCATTTCAATATGAGGTGTGTGGAAGAATACGATGTTATTCAGCAAACTATATTATATAAATAAACGCTTTTTAAAATAATACTACTTATAACTTGGTTTTATTCAAACTTTTAACACCTTGCTCGCTCTGAACGCTAATATACTGTCCTAAAGCTAAAATATTGCAATGAAAAAGACTAGGACTATTCGCTTGTTATGTTACAGCACATTGGTATTTATATTCTATAGTCTAAATATATTTCCTTAATAGATATACTTTAAACAAAGGGAATTAATTTTTCGATTTTGCAATGGAAGATGTGGACGCTGTCTAATTCACATTCTACAAGTCTATGTATCAGCTCACAACGACAAAGTTGTCAAGGAAATAATGAAATAATGTTTACCTAAACAAAGAGCATCTCCAGAACTAAGGTATCCATGAAACTTCAGTTTAAAGCAAATGTTTTTAGCTTGAGCCTAGAGCGGGTTCCTCCTCTCTACCGATAGAGGGCAATGTGTATGCTTTACAGCAATAGATGTCAGACCATTCGCTTGTATGATACATTTTCATATTTACAATGTTTATAGATAAAAATGAAGACTTTTGCTGTGACATTTACTTGATAATTAAGGCATACCATGTTCGACATTAACACACAGTATTATGTTTATGCTCACCGAACTTTAACGCTGTAGCTTACGATTGTGAAGCACAGACGTCAGGAAACAGATGACTGCGACTGGCTATTGAAATTAGCGAGCGAGCGAGTTCTATTGTATATTTATTTCATAGATCGTGGATGTTTGTTGGAATTTTTAGCGAACATTACATTTGGAGACATTTCAGCTCTTTTTCGCAAAGCGGCTAGGTACTGCGGCATAAGACACCCGGACGGGGAAAAAGAAAAATAGCCCCGCTTGACTAGGACTCTCTCTGGACCTCTGGAGTGTGTATGATTCGTTCTTATTCCTTACAGTAATATTATCCCAATTCATATTTTTGAACACCAGGTATACACATCATTGCCATTGAAAGTAAGTAATATTAATGGCGAATCAGTGCCTAAAGGAACTGGTTATTCTGATGTCCCAACGCATGTACCATTAAACGAATTCAGAGAAGACATATTTAGAAAACTCTGACCTTTGAGCAGTATAACTAGAAAACGAAATTTCAGTTACATATCAAACTTGATATTTAAGACCATTGTCGTTCCGCAATGCGATACGAAGACTTGGAAGAAAATCAAATCACTCCTTATAACAACTTAGTTGTAGTAATTTTGGAAAATGTTTAGTTTCTCAATAACTTATTTGTTAGTGTTATTGAAGATATATTTGCAACATATTTCATGACACTGCAAACGCTGTTCTCAGTTTTTAAGAATTTCACATTAATCCAATTTATTCTGGGATAAACTTATACTTATTACTGGTAAACCGTTACAGATGGACAAAACCTTAATAAAAAGGGCATATATCTCTTTAAAACGCGCAATTTGTATCAAATATATTTTCTGATTTGTGTTATGAACAACTTTCGAGGTATTCGCAGTTACATTTTATATTGAGAAAGTTTATCTTACAGAATCCTTCCTTTTAAATATATTACTGTTTTCTATGGATGCTTTAATTAATTAGAGTCAACTGAAAAATTGAATTCTGCGGCCAGGATTTGAACAACGGGTCTCTTCGTTTTCCGTAAATTCGCTCAAACCCCTTGAGGTACCATGGTCAACATGCCGACGCGACACTAATCCCGCAAATTGACTCATTATTTTTTCCCGGTAAACCACTTAAAGCTCTCATAGTCGAGATACACTTTTGTGGCGACTTACTATTGCAACTACCCAAATACCGGGATTCTTATCTTTTAACTCTTAAAGTTAAATTTTATATTGCGAAGTAATTCTTAGACAATTAATCCTTTAAAATACATTACTCCCGTATATGAATGTTTTTAATTAGAGTAATTTGAAAAATTCAATGCCATGACCTGGATTTGAACGCATAATTTAATTTATGGATGCAGTGGTTCTCAGCATCCTAGTCTATTTTGGCAGAGGCTTGAGGGTATTTTATGTGTCTTAGATCTGCGGACTATAGACTGCCGGCTTTACTTCCCTACCGAAGGGTGACATGCTAAGGACGTTTACGCCCCAAGAAGTCTTTGGCCTTTATTTGGAAACAGGCCTCTGTGTTCCGAAACTATCGTCTAAAAGCGAGGATTTCTGAAAAGCTTATATCCTTAAAATAGTTTAATAATATGCTCAATATGGAAGTAAAGTTTCATTTTGGCGCAAAGCACCACCTACTGGCTTTAATTTTCAGTTTTCCAAGAATTTTAACTACAGAAACCTTTGCTCCCTTTTCTGTTTGTCTGATCTTTTCATAGGATAAGCATGATGCTTGAAACATGATATGAGTTGGCTAACATTTCGAACCATCACACTATATACAAATTATATCTACAACGGATTGGGATGTGAAAGTAGCTCTGTAAACGTACATGTTATAATTTTAATACGAGAGACAAGTTTTCGTGAAAGAATGAGTTGAGAAGGTAGTGTGATTTAGCACCTTAGCTTACTATTATAAACATATGACACACGATAAAATTTTAGATATACCAGTCTTTTTATTTATTATTAACTGATTATAAAATATTGTTAAGTAAATAAATCAATATATTAATAAATATATAAATAAATAATTAGTCAATAAATGTATAATTGTATAAATAAATAACAGCATAAAAATGAACAGCAACCAAAATGTGGAATCTCAAATATCAGAGTTTACTGTTGTGATTTGGATTCATGTACATACAAATGAGGAAGTGTTGCCTTTTAGAAAATTTGAAGTAATATGTGCTATTCTTCGACATATGTTCTCATGATTAATGTTTCATGTCCTTCACTACTACTTAAAATTTTCAGCATAGTTTTTTGAAATATGAATGGTAAAATAGTATAGAGAGGAAAAAGAAGAAACAGAATGAAAATAATAACAAAAAAGTCGTTCGGTTTGTAGCACTGCGACTTCTATGAGGTAAACACTTTGTCTTATTGACGGCATTGCATTATGAGAATAAACAAGTCAAGGTCGCGAAAGGAAAAAGTAAAGAAAAGGCAAATAGGTTTGAACCATTTTGTGGTCGTACAAAGACGTCTGATTCTGTTTCGATTATTTGCATTTCGGGAGATAACATATTAATAGAAAGAATAAAATGTTGCATAGCATGAAAAAAAACAGCAACAAAAATATGGAATATCAGTTAAATGTCAAAATTTATGGCGATGATATTGTTTTGTGTACGAATGGGGAGGTAGCGCCCTCTGCAATTAGTTTTGAGTTCTACTCATTGCCTTCCATATTGATTATCCTAAAAAAAGCATCATGGCTACAAATAAAAAACAACACACACACACACACACACATATACATACATACATATGATGTTGCATAACCTAAAAAATAAAGCGCAAACACAATTTCGAATATCAAGTAAATGTCAAAATTCGCCACTATGATCTTGTTTCGTTTATGAATAGAGAAGTAGCGCCCTCTAGAATAAGTTTTGAGTATTATTCCATATTCTTTCATATTTCCTCTTCTGAATACTGCTTCTTATGCTTCATTACTGCCCAAAGGTTACCATGATACTCTAAATTTGTGCTTAAATATGTATTTCAAAAATTCGAATATGGAGAAAAAGAAGACCAAGAAAAAGCAAAGAGAAAGAATGGCCGAAAATAGGTTTAGTTGGGAATACTGCAAACACTATTAGCTAATCGCTTCGTCTCATTGCCACATTGCATTGTGAGTAGAAATAATTGAATATCGCGAAGGCAAAGATTAAAATAAGCAAGCAAGCTCCTCCATGGCAATGGCCATTCGGCAGCAGAATCTGTGGTATCGAAGAATCTCACCACCAGTTCACAGAGTCGCTGGCCGTGGTTCTGCACCAATTGCTGCAACCAACCCAGAATCTCTGAGGCCTACGTGGTGGGAGGAGAATCCTTATTTGAAGAGGATGTTTTGGTGGGAGTAGGTGATCTACAGCCTGTGCGCTGGCCTACCATTTGCACGGTCGTCCCTCAGGTGCCAAGCTGGCCTGGGAGGACCACGCCCGCTCGACGCCTCGGAATATGACTATTGCTCTCTGTCAGGACGTTCCTGCCTGACGAGGCTGGGTGTTGGTAGGGGGTGTTTGTGTAGCCTTGTGTTGGCGTGTTTGTTTTGTCCGTGATACCGTCGGCAAATCTGCAGGCTTGCGCGCAAACTACGCAAAGGTAGGCACACCTCGTGCTCTCTGAATTGAACCGGAAGCTGCTGGCTACACTGGTTCACAGGAGGGCAGGAATCTGCCTTGCTGGTGTTGGTGCTGGTGTTGCCTCCATAGCATGCAGTGTGCTCCCCCTTGCAGTTAGCGCAGGTAGGCAGCTCAGTGACGTCACGGGGACAGACTTCTTTAGTAGTCGCACAGTCACCTGGCTAGGACTTAAAATGAACCAGGGACTGATGTGGAAAAAGCATGTCCTCCAAATCAGGGGTAACGCCATCGCCCAATTAGGTAAGCTCTACCCCTCATAAACATGAATTCGCAAATAAATATGAATTTAGGACTCACCCTATACAAAACACTTATAAGACCCATATTCACCTATGCAACTCCAGTGTGGGGTAATGCCGCCAAAACATATATACTAAAATTACAAACATTCCCGAACAAAATATTACGAATGATAGCGTAAGTACGTGACACAGCACCAGCTGACCTACGACACAGCGAGCTAAAATGCACACAGAAGAAGAATTCATTAAGAAGTTAGCTTATGACACTTATAATAACCTAGAGAAACACCACAACCCTCTAATAACAGCCCTTGGAAACTACACAACAGAAATAAACACACACGCACGACCGCTATCTCTTTTCGAGAGAAGGCTCACACAACATGACGACGATGACGACGTACAGAACTTCCTAGACAACCTAATCAGACAGAGATGACTGACACAGACAGCTAGGCCGTTACTCCCTATAACTCCATCACTAATCTTTTACTGATACTGACTCTTTTCAGGACGCTGCCCGCACAGCGCCCGCCAAGCCCAATTTCCCGTGGGGATCGGGAACACACTAATCTCTCGAGACCAACCAATTCCGAACAACTCCCAGAGGGAAGGGCTCGAATGTTCGGCCCGAGGTTCCGCTAGTAACGTCAGACGTACCACGAGTGCTAAGGGTCCGCAGCGCCCGCACCATGGCAGCCGAAGGAAACGGATCCCATTCCCTACGGGAACCAGTGTCCTACAGGCGCAGAGGCAGCGGGTGACTGCATATGGAGTAGGATGCTCCGAGGACGCAGCGCAAGGACTAAGGCAATGACGAACGGCCACGCCGGAACAAAGGACGACCAAACATATTGCTTGCATTGCATGCTACACACCAACAACTGACAAGCCTAGGAAACTAGGACTATAAGTACGATAGCAAATAACCATAGCATTTCTAATCCCTGACTAACAGGTTACCAAGGCCTGAGCTTTGGTATTACAATACAGATATGCGTAAGCAGCACTTATAAGTTATATGAATAATTAGCTCTATACTCTTAATACTGACTAACAGGTCTACCTGGCCTGAGCCATATATATATATATATATATATAATCTAATTACGCATTATTAACATACAACGTTGTCGCGCTCGCATGGAACGCATGCCATCTATGTAGATTCCACATTCGAACCGGGGTGCTATGCGGGACCCGACTAAGAAGCATGGTTATAAATGCACGTAAACTACTCTAAGATACACGAAAGTAACACGTGGAGGGGTATTTTAGTGAGTATGCCTGGCCCGCTCAGAGCTCAGGGACCTCACACAGTCGGCCATCGCACGTGGGCCGTTGTCTGTAACTGGGGTTTTCCCCTCCATTGTAAGAAATATAAAAAAGTAATTCCTGATGTATCAATGCACTGGAAGGAGAGAAGTTTTTTGATGCTTCTTTTTGGCTGCTCGAGCCGGAATTTATTTATAAATTATCATCATCATCATCATCATCATCATCATCATCATCATCATGGTCGGAGTGAGGTTTGTTTGTGAACTGTGTAACAAAGAGTGTACGAGATATCACCTACTCAGGTGCATAAACAGAGACCACAGGTTACTGTAATATAACAAACTGAACCATACATTCACAAATGTCCGCACTTCATTTCATCATATTCGGAATCTTACTGCACAGATTTCGGTAAAGCACTCACTTTATCTCAAATATATGTTATGGTGTGCTAAACCATTTCCGAGATAACTTTTGTTTGTTTTATTCTCTTCCTTTCCTTTTGGAGTTCAGGAATACTGGCCATAGAAATTAGGTAGATATAAACATTTTGAGGTGTGCTAATGGTATAATTGAACTGACATTGGTCAATAATGTACAGAACAGCTTTCCATCTAGAATTTGGTAATGGACCATGAACTCATGCTTCAGTTAGGGGAAAGATGTATATAGCTAATATGAAAGGCTTTTTTTCAGAACCAGAGTTAATTATTTGCTCGATATTTCCTCCATATACATTTCAGCTAACGTTCTTTTTCAAGGAATAAAGAATTAATAAACCTAAGCTATAAATAAATAACATAGAATGTGTTACACATTTTCGTAAATAATCACAAAGATTCTTCCCCACTAAAGGATATTACAAGTAAAGCTCTCTCTGTAAAGTAAAAAGCGATAATTGTCCCACTGGCGGACAATTACTATAACTAAAACATCGTCTGCTATGTAAGAAATTTACTTAAACGTGTTATACTCACGACCAACCGTTCCACAAGATTATTTGTCCGTCTTCCGCAAATTTGAAGTAAAACTTTATGGGGCATAGGGTTGTAGAGTTCCGGATTAGGCTTCAAGTTTCACAGCTATTTATAGGAGTTTTTAACAAGTTCAAAAACAGGAGCAGCGTTTTCAAAATATAAAAACATTGGAAATTAAAATTAGAAAAAAAGAATATCTGGAAAAGCGTTACGTAAATACGTAAATACGTTTACGTACATTACGTTTTTTAACGATATCTTAATTTTGGTGTCCTGAGTCCTCGTCTGAATATAATGAACTAAAAGGAAAAAAGGATAATTACATATACGTATTTTACGTAATTAGCGTATTTCGAAGCCTTTTATATTTCTAGTTCAGTTACCCAATTCCTTTATATCTTAAAAATGTTTATCTTATTCTCGTAACTTCATAAAAATAACGTTGGAATTCGAGAGGCAGCATGACTCAGTCATTGAGTTGCTCTTTAATTATTAATTGTTTTGGACTGGCATGTTTCTGAAATAATAATAATAATAATAATAATAATAATAATAATAATAATAATAATAATAATAATAATAATAATAATAATAATAATAATAATAATAATAATAATAATAATAATAATAATAATAATAATAATAATAATAATAATAATAATAATAATAATAATAATAATAATAATAATAATAATAATAATAATAATAATAATAATAATGATGATGCTAGTGATGCTAGTGATGCTAGTGATGCTAGTGATGCTAGTGATGCTAGTGATGCTAGTGATGCTAGTGATGATGATGATGATGATGATGATGATGATGATGATGATGATGATGATGATGATGATGATGATGATGATGATGATGATGATGATAATGATGATAATGATGATAATGATGATAATTATGATGATAATTATGATGATAATGATGATAATTATGATGATAATGATGATAATGATGATGATAATGATGATAATGATGATGATAATGATGATAATGATGATGATAATGATGATAATGATGATGATAATGATGATAATGATGATAATGATGATAATGATGATAATGATGATAATTATGATGATGATGATGATGATAGTAGTAATAATAGTAATAATAATCGTAATAGTAATGGCAACGGCAACGGTAACAATATGAGTAACAGTAACAGTAAGAGTAACAGTAACAATATGAGTAACAGTAACAATATGAGTAACAGTAACAGTAAGAGTAACAGTAACAGTATGAGTAATCATAATCGTCATCATAATGGTCATAATGGTAATAATGATAGTGATAGTGATATTGATAGTGATAGTGATAGTGATCATGATGATGATAAAAATAATGATTATCAAAATAATGAAGATGATGATGGTGATAATGATGATAAATTTGGAGGTTTTTTGTAGGAGCAGGGAACAAGGACATATCAAATCCTGATCAGAATCATAGGAGCAAACAAGCTACCTCGTGTGATATTTCAGAATGTGTGTTCATTTTAATACGTTATAAGTTCCAACAAAAATCACAATATTATTACGGATTGATTTCCTAAGATATATATACTTAGCAATCTTCTTTTCTCACACATTGTTGATTGTTCTTTCGTATATTCTGTAACTATTGCTTATTGCCGCGTAACTAAAGGCCCATCATAATATAAAGTGTATCTGATGATAAAAGCTAGAATTTCCTCTGAGACTTATAAAAAATCAATAATATTCTTCCCGGTAAAAATATATTACAGGTAGTGCCATCTCTGTATCACTGGGTGAAGTAGGTTTTACACTTTTTTCAATAACTTAAAATCAAAATGTCACTCACAGAGGAGTCAACTTAAGCAAAAATTTCTGCTATGCTATCACCAGGTATTGCAATTTATTGATCAGTGATAAGTCATCTTTCTCTCATTAAGAAGTATGTATCGTTGATATGTATTAAACAGTAACATATACATATAATTTTAGTTCACTTAAAATGTCTACATCGCAATAAAGCACTCACATATTTCTCAGCTGGTATTATTTATTATTGGTTTGAATTTGAAATTCTTATACGTTTTGTTTATTCTATCATGTACATAAGGTATTGCATTCCACACAGAAATTATATACCAAGCTTTAGTTGGTAATATACGTTTTAGGACACTTGATGTAATAAAATCCATTTAGTGAACAAGGTAATCTCACATCTATGAGTCCATGAACAGATAAACTCAGAGGTAACAGTTGTAATTGTCAGAGTGGTACTGCGGCATCGTAAGAGGGAATACGAAAATAAAGTGTAAAATGTTGCTAAACGTTATAAAGTACAACTTGAGCCTGTTTAATGCTTTCTTTTAAATTCCAGATAAATAACTTGTTAATAGTTTGAATTTTCCAATACCTATTTTAGCTTAACAGCTATTGAATACAAATGTTTTCGATTACTCTATTACTTTAGTCTCTTGTACTTATTTTGTATACACAACGAAATGTGCAGTTAAGCTACTTCTGTAAACGGGTAAGTCTGTGTAGGAGACTAGTTTGAGAAAGTAGTTAGAATTTGTGAACTTAGTGTTCTAAGTATATGCTTTTAGAAAAAAGCCGATCTCTTAGTTATAATGATTGTCCGCTAGGATACCTTGTTTATAACGGCCTCGTCTTTCTGCTCATAGATGGCACTACCTCTAATATAGGTTAGGGTATAAAAAATCATTGTATTTATTTATTAAGTTTTATGACAAATTGTAATTATGTGCATTAATTAAGCCATAGATTTTATTGCTCTTTATGATATGCAGATAAACAGTATCCGCAATATATGTCACCATAATATTGAACAAATAAGTAATTGTACGTGCGAAGATATGTCGTCTGAAGACATAGACTATAGTTTTCCCGTGGTTCTATTTCAATAAGACATTTAAACCTTTTTGAAACCTTATGAAAAGTTACACAGAACTAAACGTAAGCAAGTCCTATCCTCATTTCACAAATATCCATGACCACAGCGGACCTGGGAGCGCATTTCCAAAATATCTCTCATGTTTGCGGATTTACCAATTTCTATTACCGGAGTTTATCCATCCATTGCCTTTGTTGGTATTTCATTTTCTCTGGACCTCTATGGGTAGCTGTACTGTCTGGAAGAGATTATTAAGGATATTTTTATATGACAATGCTGTAGACTTAAGTGATGAAGAAATCTTTCAATAGCTGGTCCCAATGTAATCGCTTTAATAAACCATTCCCTTTGTAGGGCAAAAATATATAACCTCTGATTTAATAAAGGTAGATATTGGAAATTTAAACTTATAAAAAGTTATAGATCTGTAATTTAAGGAAAAAAAGCATTAAACAGGCCAAAGTAGTACTTTATAATGTGTTACAACATTTTACACTTTATCTTCGTGTCCCCTGTTAGGATGCTGCAGTACCAATCTGACAATTACAGCTTTAACCTTAAATTTTATCTGTTCATGGATTCACATACGTGATATAATAAACAAAAAGTATAAGTATTTAGAATTCAAACCAATAATAATTAATATAAATCTGAGAAATAGCTGAATGTTTTTATTGTGATGTAGATCTTTTAAGAGAAGTAAGATTATCTGCATATGTTACTATTTATGTTTAGGTCATTCAGAACGAAAAAGTTACCCCCAGTAAATACAACAAATACTACATATTGTAACTTGTGATACAAATACCATGTGTGAATCTAAATTGTTACAGTTTCTCTCTGAAAATCAAAATTATTGGAAATCGTTGCATGTCCTTTGGAGAAAGGATGTTTGACATTAGAAATAAGTTTGTTATTTAATCAAGATCGAGTTTGAGTTTTGATGATGACAGAAAGGTTTTTTTTATAAAATGTACCTTTTAAGTCTTCAAGGGGGTCTCAAAACTTGTAGTTCCAAATTAGTGTATTAAGTTTTGGTAGTAATGTACTACTGGTCTACTTACTGTAAGTATGCAGCACGTAAATGAAAAGTTATTTGAAACAGTAGACATATTGTCCGCCTCGATCGAGTTGCAGTCCATTACTTATATATTTGATCAAAGTGTATTTACTTTCTGCTATGAAACGAAACAAACCTTTCGGAAATATTCGGTAACTTCACTTCGGAAACACTTGGCTACGAAGTAACTCCTTAACTAAGTTGCTTTTCAATTATTAAAATAAGAATAATGTACAGCTTTCTATTTCATACAGGCGCTAACTCAAACACCCTCATAGCAAAATATATAATTTAAATGCATTAGAAGATTATCTCATGGATCCGCATTTGAAATATTTAGGCCAAGGTTAAACACTTGATGCGAGATTGCAAATGAGTTTTTTGAATTTCCATGTTTCTGAAATCAAATAATAGTAATCGTAGCAGTAATAATAATAATAGTAATAATAAGTCATAATAATAGTAATAATTATCATTATAATGAGTAGAAGGAGAGGGAAGAAGAAGAAGTAAAAGAAGAAGAAGCAGAAGGCGAAGTTGGACAAGAAGAAGGAGTAGGAGGATAGACTTGGAAGACTTTTGTAGGAGCAAGGACCAAGGATAATATAAGCTCTGATCAAAATTAAAGGAGCAGACAAGCTACCTCGTGTGATATTTCAGAATGTGTGTTCATTTTAATAGGATATAAGTTCCAACAAAAATCATCAACCTGTAGTTGATCTGAATTCCTACAAACTATGAGAAACTACAGTGAAGACCATTGAGATATATTTACTTTAGCAGTTTTCTTTTCTCAAACATTTCTGTTTGTTCTTTCGATAATCTCTCGTATATTCTGTAACAACTGCTTATTGCCACGTAACTAAAGGCCAATAAAAACCTAAAGTATATCTAATAAACAAAGCTAGAATTTCCTCTTAGACGTTGTAAATAATCAATAATATTCTACCCCGCAATAATGTATTACAGGTGGCGCCATCTCTGTATCTCTGACCAAAGTAGGTTTTAAACTATTTGAATATCTTTAAATCAAACTGTCTCTCACAGTGGATTCAGCTTAAACAAAAATGTCTGCTATGCTATCACGAGCTACTGGAATTCATTGATAACTGATAAGTTATCTTTCTCACGTTATGGAGTGTGTATTGTCGTTATGTATTAAACAGTAACATATACATATACTCTTATTTCACTTAAAATGTCTACATCGCAATAAAGCACTCAGCTATTTCTCAAATCGTATTACCTATTATTGTTTGAATTTGAAATATTTACACTTATTGTTCATTCTATCAGGTACAGAGCAGGTACAGAATGTATTGCATTCTAACCAGAAATTAGATACCAAGCTTTAATTGGTAATATAAATTTTAACTTACTTTTATTTCATAAAATCCATTTAGTGAAGAAAGTAATCGCACGTTTGTGAGTCCATGAACAGATAAACTCAAAGGTAATAGTTGTAGCTATCAGATCGTAACAGGGAACACGAAGATAAAGTGGAAAATGTTGGTACACGTTATAAAGGTGTATCATATTCTCCTAGTGACCGAACAAGGGCGTTTAGATGGGTAAATATGTTATTATATATTTTATTATGTGTATAAAAAGCTAACGTTTCAATCATCCTGTCGTGGTCGTCTTCAAATCGCTAGCTGCTTGAGAAAAAACACACCACTACATTTAACATTTTGGCACTTTTGGATTCTGAAACTTTGTCTAAAGCATGGGGTTGAAAAGCGTTGTATAAATCTAACGAACACTCAGAAGTTCTAAAACCTTGGTAACTCCTTCTTAATAAAGACTTAAATTTGAATAATAAAGTGATATTACAACTCAACTCAACTCAACTCCATGCTGGCGGGCTATTTGGAACAGCCAGAGGGGTAGTCAAATCGTGTACCTGCTCTGGGAAGAGCTTAACCACGTAGTGGCGGGATTTGGATGTTGGAGAGTGACGGATGTATTTTAAGTGGGGTTACTGTAGGGGGCAGCTTGTTGCTCCTCAGGGAATGATGAACCGGATGCTACGGACAGCGTGCACCGCTGGTGGGTTAGTTAATGAACTAGGAAGAAGGTATGTAAATAATTTTGAATATTCCAGAATAAAAGTTTTGGATTAGCTGAAATGTAATTTAGGCTGGAATGAAGTGATATTACACTAGCTATCAGCCAGATGTAAATCTGTTCCCGTATCATTTGATTCCAAGCATGAAAATGTATATTCCCAATATTTCCCCACATTACATGTTTAATAAAAAATTCTACCACTTTTAAACAAAATGTCTGTTTTTCTGGCACATTTTGGAAGCTTACTTTAATACACCCGGGAACAATGAAAAACATGTGTTTTCTATACATTTAAACAGAGATTTATATGGTAGCGCTATCTGTTGCCCCAGTTGCGAGTTGTTCCGCCCTCGGTTACTCTACTGCTTGGCGCGAAGTACGAACTCCAATGATTTACACCTCGAGTAAAGTTAAGGCATTAATATTCAGACGTTTATAAGCATATCGTACAGTATAGTATTTTTGAAAGGGTCATCATACCTGCTTATGACATATTCCTAACATCGCAATGTGAAACAAATACACAACACGCCACTAACATTTATAAATACTGTTATGTAAAGAAACATATTCTGATAGTCATAAACCTTTATCTTAAAGCGTTAGATAGTAAATAGACATTATCAGTGCTTATAAAACTCCATTGTTACTGATATGAATGAAAAGCATAAATATAATTATATCAAACAATTGATATATTGTTAATTTATAAGCACTACACTGCCTAAAATATCTCGATTCTCTAGCTTTTGTCATGTTAGATAAAACTAACGTTTCAACAATCGTGTTGCGGCCATCATCAAGGTGCAAGCTGTTTGACAGAACTCACCACACAACTTTTAATTACTTGGCTAACCTGATTTAGTCATGTTAGATAAAACTAACATTTCGAACATACTGTTTCGGCCATCCTAAAGGGGCAAGCTACTTGACAGAACTCACTACACAACGTACTATATCTTGGGTATCCAGTTTTTGTCATTTTAGTTAAAACTAACGCTTTGACCAGGCTGTTACGGCCATCTTCAAGGGGCAAGCTGCTTGAAACAACACGCTACACAACGTCTATTATCCAGGTTATTCCGATTTGGTCATACTACAGAAAACTACCTTTTGCACCATCCTGTCGTGGTCGACTTCAAAGGCCAACCTGCGTCAAAGAAGACTCTACACAACGTTTACTTTGTAGGATACCCACTCTTTGCTATGTTATATAAAACTAAAGTTTCGACCATACTGTCGTGGTCGTCTTCAAAGGCCAACCTGCATGAGAGAAGACACTAAAATACGTTTAATTTGTAGGCTACCCAGTTTTTGTTATGTTAGATAAAACTAACGTTTCGACCATACTGTCGTGGTCGTATTCAAATGCCAAGCTGCTTGACAGGGCTCACTATACAACGTTTAATATTTTGGCTCTCAAGTGTTTGTCATGTTAGACATATCTAACGTTTCGTCCATCCTGATGCGGCCATTTAAAGGGGGCAAACTGCGTGACAGAGCTCATTAGCAAGGTTTAATATATTGGCTGTCTAGTACTTGTCATGTTAGGTAAAACTAAAGTTTCGACCGTCCTGTTGCGGCCATCTTAAAGAGGCAAGCTAAATGACAGAATAAATCACACAACGTTAAATAACTTGGCTATCCAGTTTTCGTTACGATGGGTAAAACTAACATTTGCACCATCCTGTCGTGGTCGTCTTAAATGGGAAATCTGCTTGACAGAAGACACTACGCAATGTTTAATATCTTGGCTGGCCTGTTTTCCTCATGGTAGATAAAACTAAGGTTTCGTCAATCCTGTTGCGGTCATGTTAAAGGGCAAACTGCGTGACAGTACTCACTACACAACGTTTAATATCTTGGCAGTCCAGTTTTTGTTTTGTTAGATAAAACTAACGGTTCCTCCATCCCTTTGCGCCCATCTTAAAGGGACAAGCCTCTTTACAGAACACACTGGACAACGTTTAACATCTTGGTTATCCAGTTTTTTATGTTAGATAAAACTAACGGTTCCTCCATTCATTTTCAGCCATCTCCAAGGGGCAAGCTGCTTGACAGAACTCACTACACAACGTTTATTATCTTGCTTATCCAGTTCTTGTCATGCTAGGTAAAACTAACGTTTCCAGCATCCTGCCGTGTTCGTCTTCAAGGGGCAGGCTTCTTGAGAGGACTCACTGCACAACGTTTATCATCTTGGCTATCCGGGGTTTTCATGATGGATAGAACATAATTTTGGACCACTCTGTTTCGCCCATCTTAAAGTGCATAACAGCTTTGCAGGACTCACTACACAACGTTTAATATCTTGGCTATTCTGGTTTTGTTATGTTAGATAAAACTAGCGTTTCGACCATTCTGTCGTGGTCGTCTTCAAAAAGCAAGCTGCCTGGCTCAACACACTTCACAAACTTGTCATGCCCCCTATTAAGTTAGTTTCCATAACTGTAGTTCTTTTCCCCTCATTCACGGCGCTTGTTAGGAATGTAAGTGAAGTTTAGGCTGTCATTTCATTTCAATTTCAGAATCACCAACAAGGAATGGAATAATCAGCTGATGATTTTGTCGGATAGTGACGTAATGACCCCGGCTATTCCTCAGTTAGATAATTTGTGTTCATATGATGGCAAGCGTAAATGACCAACGTTATACCAATACAGAAATACTGTAGCAACTTGAAAAATGTTTATCACTTGTTTCTGCATGTTCATTTACATTCATTTAAGGAATAAAGAAGAGCATTATCCAGACTAAACATTAGTATCTATGTGTATATTTGAGCTACTAATTCTTTTAATTGCTTGTTTAAACATCAGTCGAAAGGAGATGAAATAATTAACACAAGATGGTAGTTCTGGTTATAACAATGTCCATGAGATTTATGTTAATACATGAGGAGGGGAGTGCGCTTTGCTTTACAGTTACAACTTAAATAAGCTACACCAAATAGATAGGTATGTATTAAATTCATAGTCATACAGTGAACCTGGTTAGAAGCTGGTACTCAAGATGTATAAATATCTGTGAACAGTTTGAGATAAAGCAGTGTTACATACCTACGGGGATTTAAATTTACTACTTTAAAGCTTATGACACGAACGTAAGTATATTTTTGAAATAAAAACTTCAACTCTTAACTAAGCTTCAAATGGAGATTTTTTTCGGATTTTTGTTTTATCAAATGGTATGGCATATTTATTTTAAAATACACTATGGCATTTTCATGAGAAGTAAAACGCATATCTTATATTTTGTAGGAATTTTCTCTGAGGTTCTCTTCATTCAAGTGACTTTCGCACATCTGGTAAAACATTAGAGATGGACAAAGGTTTAGTACACAAAAATGTACGTCCCTTTTAAAGAGTACACAACTTACTTCTATTTAGTTTATGTAATTTTAACTAATCATTGTTTCTAATAAGTTTGCTCCGTGTCTCTTAACGCTCACGTAATCCAATCTTCTCTCACTGGGTGCAGTCGTGTAAAATGAGTTCGTTACTTAACATTATATATCTTAATAAGTTTTAAGAGAATTGTCATTTCTATATTCTCATATCTGTATGCGTTAAATATATTACGTAACAGAGTTAATTTATCTGGAATGCATGTTAATGCTTAACGCGATATAAAGAGGACGATCCTTTGTCCTTCGGAATGACTGACTATAGCACGTGTGTTTATCTGCTGTCGTTACGTAGTTGTGTCTTATAATTTTATCGCTGCTGCTTTGCTTTTAGCTGGATCTGTCATACATTACCATTCTACCTGTGAGATGAGTTTCATTATAAACTTTTAGTTTTGCATGACTTCATATCTTTATTTGAATGAGTTTATCTGTCTTCTTGCCAATTATTATGCCGTTTACTGCAGGTTCACACGTGGTGTGAAACAACCCGGAAGGATTAGTCAATGAGGGGAGACGAGAAGGCAATGGTTCACCGATGGATACTTGTCAGTGAGGCAAGGTTATTTCAAACAAATGTTACGTAACAAAACGGTTATGCGAGATACCGCGTGGCTCGGTGTGCGATTGTTTACCATCCGAGTACAATGTTGCTTTGTCACGTGTCCACGAGGGTATAGTAAACACGAACTGGACAGATGGCATTAAGGTACCGCCCAGTATGATTGCTATACGACCAGGAGATAGCAGAGCATTGTAATTAACATCCATTTTCCTTTTATAAGAGCTCAAATCTAAGATTGCCCTTTGTGTTCTAGATTTTATTTTGGTGACTATAAACAATTATAGAAATGAAACTCGGCCCACAGACTTGTAAGCCTTCAGTTTATGAACGCGGCCACAGGCGTTATGATATCGCTTTGTTTCTCTGGTTTTTGTAATAAATGTATTTCAATGATAGTAGCTTTTATATTTTTACATTTAAAATTGTGTTTGCACTATGTACATCGTTGTGTAAAATTGCTTTTGTAATTAAAGAACTGAAGCTTTCCTGACGACGAATGCGCTCACTTTCTTCTCGGGCAGTCAGCCAGGTGAAAAGATGATTACATATCAATGTTTCGGGAGTGTGCACTCTCCCCTCGTCAGGATATGTATGAAATGTTATAACCACAAATTAAACACTGGATATAACACAACTATAGACAAAGGCAAAACACTATCATAATTCGCATTACTGAACAAAATACTGTTTTCAGTAAATTAAATGCCAGTTCAGGAGATGGCGCGAGTATAGAAAATTGTGTCAAAGAAACGTAACTGCTTAAGTTGATTATCAACCTCTATTGATCTTTGCGTCACTGGTGTTGCATATTCAAGTGTATGTGCTATAAAACTGTAGATTTTTGTGAGACGTTCCACAGAGCACCCTGTGACTACTAGCAAATTAACCCAAAGCAAATGATTCAAAGAACAAAAGTCAAATTTGAAGTCTCTTGCAATTAAATATCGGAAATAAATTTAGAAAAAAGTCCGTAGTGAATAACGCAAAATAAATGGAAGAATGGTCGTTTCTTTTAGTAAACATTAAATAACTAAAGGTTCGATAACGAAACATATTTTAAAACCCCCTTCATATAAAATATAATTTGTTTGAGGGAGCCATTCGTACTGCAAAGTAAAGAGAAAAGCGATTCTCGAGTAGAATTTGAAAGTACGTTAGTACTTAAGTGTATGCTATGATTTCCACCAAAATAAACAGAAACATCAGCAAGTACAGTAAAATATTTCCAACAATTTCTTCTCAAACTTGAGGTACATTAGTACTACTTATAAAGTCTTCTTCCAAACAGCAATTGCGATAAAATCATATGACAAAAATGAAATTTCTAAGGAGCATACATATCCAAGTATATTCATTCAAATAGGTGTAAATTCCAACATATCTATGTTAATGTGATTGCATATAAATTGTCCATGTTTCCTAGATGAAAAAACGGTCAAAATAAACACAGTTTCAAAAATTTGCTTTCTTACACTGCAATATATACTTTTGTCAATCTAACGCTGTATTCACTGAAGCTGCCCTATAACTTAAAGCAGCAGAGAACAATAAAATCTAAGCCTAATCTGAGGTACATACTTATAATATGTTTTAAAACCTGATAAATAGATACACATAAACCGTCCCAGTATAAGATACTACCTGTGGCGCTATCTCTCGACAGCGATTCATGTTCGGTTGCTACTTCTCCTGGCAGACAATCACTAAAAGTGTCGTCGACTGCAGACATTACCATCCTCAAACTCCTCGTTATGGGCTTTTAGAGATGCAGCGGTACACTGACCTCTTCCTTTCATGGCTTTATGACTGGAAAATCAAAATTAATGCGCACAAATGCCAGCTTATACTTTTTACAAAGCGCCGCCTTTTGGCAATGGACCTAACGGTCTATGGTCGAGCATTGCACTGCCGTAAGCAGGGCAGGTACCTCGGCGTGACCTTGACACGCACGATGCAGTGGACTACCCACCTAAGAGATAGCGCCAACAAAGGGCGGCAGCGATTAAAGATGTGCACCCCCATATGTAGGAGGAAACAGCTAAAGCTGCGCCCTAAGATTGTGCTCTACAAACCTTTTATTTTATCCGTGGTCCGGTACGCCTGCGTGGTCTGGGCCAACACCTACAAAAACGCCCTAAAATACCTCCAAACCTTACAAAACCCCTCCTTACCTAAAATCCTCTCTGTCCCTATCCTCACGACTACTGCCAGGCTTCATCAAGAAAGCCATATCCCCTACAACCCCGCGGCCGTAATAAAACGAGCCTCTTTTATCTGGGCGCACATACGGCAACTTAGGAATCCAAAAATTAACAACATTGGGAAAGGTGAACCAAAACACCGTAAGCATGCAAGCATAAAAATATTCTAATGCCACCGTTACACCACAATGTGCGCCCAAGTCCTTCCGGCCCAGACCTCTCCCCATTTGTAGAGGCCGCCGCCAAAGCTGCCCAGGAGACAGCAGCACGCTGCCGCACGGAACAGTGATCAATAGTGAAGTATGTGTGTATGTGTCTGTAAATAAAAGTGCAAAATAAGCGCGTGTAAATATAGTACATAACAAAAAAGGACACTGAAAGACACTAACTTAATAAAACTCTTCTCGGTGGGCTAAGAAAGGTCACCGTATGGGTTTTATATATACACACGTAGACAATAAACATTTAATTCCCAAAATATAACCTCAATGAAAATTTTAGCCTGTAAGCCGGGCCGCTTTGTACCGGCACCTAGCCATGAAACAGAAAATGAAAATCTGAACCTGAACCCACTAAACGTGTTACTTTGTCACTCCGCCCTAACACTAAGGCTCATTATTCCATCCTCTCCAAATTAAAGGAAAATAACGTATAGAGAAGTGTTTCATTAATCATTCTATTGTAGATACAAGAAGGCCGTTAAACATCGGGCCAGCTCATTTTAAATTGTAGTGCTTTTCTTACAAAGTTACAAGAGTAAGTTCGCTTTGTTAAGATATAAAGGGATTACATTTTGAATAAAAGAACAGAAAATGCCAAAATCCTTAATTAAATAAAGCTGTGTTTTTTTAGCAAGATTTGTCTTGGAATAAATCTGAGCCTATTTCTAGAATATTACAGTTGCACATTCTGATTTTGTATTAAACATTAAATACATTGATAAAAACATTAGAGATAAACAGAAAAATAATATATTCCAAGAAATAAAGAAATGTTTTGAGAATTTATGAACATGCCGTATTCGACATACACCGTTTGTGGCGACTTACTATTGTAAATAATACAGTCCCAGACTTCACCATTTCACTCTTATTATTTAACATGTTGAATTTATCAGGTTGACCCTGGCTTTCAGGTTTGTGTAAAACTTTAACCTATATACGGCTAGTGTGACTTGGTAAATAAATACACATAATCCATCTTAGTATAAGATATTACCTGTGGCGCTATCTCTGGACAGCTATTCCAGTTCGGTTGCTATTTCCCCTGGCGGATACTCTCTATAGGGATAAAAAATTGGGTCAGCTCACCTTAAATACCTTGATCAATACATTAGTGATCTGTAAATAAATAGGTAAATAAGTAAATTGGTCAATAAATACATAAATTGCCCTACAAAAGTATGCATTGCACAAATATATATTTGTATAAATAAACAATAGTATAACAATGAACAGTAACCAAAATGTCGAGTCTCAAATATCAGAGTATACTGTTATGATTTGAATTCATATCCAAGTGAGGAAGTGTTGCCTTTTAGAAAATTTGAAGTAATAAGTGTTATTCTTCCAGATATCTTCTCATGATTAACGTTTCATGTCCTTCACTTCAGCTTAAAATTGTCAGGACAATTTTTGTAAATATGAATACTAAAACAGTATAAGCAGAACAAAGGAGAAGCAGAA
Organism: Mantis religiosa; assembly: GCA_030765055.1. Lineage (NCBI taxonomy): Eukaryota > Metazoa > Arthropoda > Insecta > Mantodea > Mantidae > Mantis > Mantis religiosa. The sequence continues at coordinate 219,773 of JAUKNK010000746.1, forward strand.
CGAAAACAATATCAAAGAGTCGTTTGGTTTGTAGCACTGCGATTTCTATGAGCTAAACACTTGGTATTATTGACGGCATTTCATTATGAGAATAAACAATTGATGGTCGCAAAAGGAAAGAGTAAAGAAAAGGCAAAGAGGTTGGAAACATTTTGTGGTCGCACAAAGACGCCTGATTGTGTTTCGTTTATTTGCATTTCGGGAGATAACAAATAATTATAAAGAAGTACAACGTGGCATAGCGTGAACAATAAACTGCAACAAAAATGTGAAATATCAAATAAATATCAAAATTTATGGCGAAGATATTGGTTTGTATACGAATGCAGAGGTAGGGCCCTCTGGAATTAATTTTGCGTACTACTCCCTGCCCTTCCAGATTGTTTATTTAGATCACAGCATCGTGCCCATAAATAAAAAAACAACAAATAAATAATAAATAAATATATGATGCTGCATAACCTAAAATTAAAGCGAGAAAATACTTTCGAATATCAATTAAATATAAAATTTCTCCGCTATGATCTTGTTTCGTTTATGAATAGCGAAGTAGCGCCCTCTAGAATTAGTTTTGAGTACTATTTCATATACTTTCAGATTTCTTCTTCTGAATACTGCTTTTTATGTTTCATTACTGCCTTAAAGTTTTCATGATACTCTTAATTGGTGCTTAAATATGTATGTCAAAAAGTCGAGTAAGGAGAAAAAGTAGACCAAGAAGAAGACGTAAAGTGAAAGAAGGACCGAAAATAGGTATAGTTGGGAACACTGCAAATATTACGAGTTAAAGGCTTCGTCTCATTACCAACATTGCCTTGTGAGTAGAAACAGTTGAATATTGCGAAGGCTAAGATTAAAAAATATCAAAGAGCTGTGCATCATTTCGGGCTCAAAACAAAGAGTTTTGAGTGCATTAAGGTTATTTATATCTCGAGAGATAACAAGTAAAGAAATGAAGAAATAGGTAAATAAGTCAGTAAAGCATACACAACGTTTAAATATTTAAATACCAAAGTTTACTGCGATGATACTTTTGCGTTTACGAATGGCGAAGTAGCACACTGTAGAATCAGTTTTGAGTAATATTCGTATTTCTTGCAAATTTTTTCTTTCGATTAATGTTTCATGACCATAATTAGAAAGCAAAAGGGAATTACGCACATGAATCGTTGTCATCATGAATTAGGTCTAAAATAATTTAGGAATTTTCTTTTAATTGGTTTATTCTCTACCCTTAAGTATACTTGATAGAGATAAAGAAAACTTATACATTCAAGTGCATCTTTAATTGGTAATGGATAAAAATGTGTATTGGACCAGCGAAGTTTGATGTGTAGTGCCTCAGGCGATCAAGTGCCTATTCGCTAATAATCCTCAACTTACCTCTCAAACCAGTCAGGCAACACACGGAATATTTATACTGCAAGTTTGTCTCGCTTTTCAGTTCGACTGCATTTGAGCGTTAAAATAGTACTTTCTGCAGAGTTTCATTGTAGCAAAAATTCAATGTCGAAAATCCATTGGAAATGTATAGCTTTGGAACACCTGAATATGGAGAAAATCCTCTCAACGAAACTCCATACGCAAAAGTAGGTTAATTACCACAGGTGTATATAAGTTTCGCTTCAAGGACGACAAGCAAAAATTTGAAGAAAGTCCCCCAATAACAAACTCCCCCATTAATGGAAGGATTTTAGAATATCCCGGTTATATCAAAAATTGGATCTAATGATTTTAATTAATGTATATTTTAAACCACTTCATGACAAATGAAATACGTTTGTTTATCTGCTGGGAATGTCGTCAAAATTCGTTTTCATTCTGAATCACTTTCCATAACTGTAAAGTGTAAGAGATAAACAAAATCATGCTACACATAGAATGTAGATTTTATTACAATATACAATTTACCTCTGATACATTTTACGCTTTACATTTTACGCTTTATTTTGAAAGGACAACCGTTTTAGATTTACTCCTGGTTATACTCCAAAGTTGTTGTGTTTTCTAAAATTGAAAGTCCTTATTACGTACTTGAATGTGGAACGTATTGTGTTAATGTCCAAAAATTCAATACAGAGCCTTCAGTGGCAATACCTATACGTTTTGATGTTCTCTAAATTAAAGGGTATTTTCAAATAAGACCCGTATGTGTATGAAATGGAAAGGGGCAATCGGGATCTTATAATGCTGAGACAAGCTCAGTTAAAATAGCAAAAAAGAATTTACAATTAGAATAAAATTGCAAAGAGGTCGCCTAGACAACCAGTTAGATACATTTGATCATCACTTAAAGTCTACAGTATTCCCTTATTACTACAATAAGATAATGTTCATCTTAAAGTGGATAGAGAAAGAAGTAAGACTTGAAGCTTTCACGGCGAGTATTAGTAATCAAGGCTTCGCGGGTGATCAGCTGTGTCAAATTAATAAACGTCAAGCTTTCAGTCATTGTCAACTCCATGGCCTTCTTCAGGAACCTCACACGGCTGATCACCCGCGAAGCCCTGATTAGAGAAATATGTGTTTGCACAAGGGTAGAAAAAGTCCAGTGAGTGTACGACGTCAGTACTATCCCTGCTGTTACAGCTGATAATGAAATTAAAGGTTCATTATACAATCTAAACAATAAATATAATTTTATATTCAAGTATTCACGCAATAGCAACAACCCCTACTTGAGTTAATATTCCGAGGTTATAAGAATTTACTTTCGGATAATAAATAACCAAACAATATGAACTCTCTAAAACAACTAAAATACTTATTAAATGAACTCTAATAATTCTAAATATTAGTGATAAAACAAACATTAATACCGAAAATTCAAACAATTTACAGTAACCTTTCCTAATATATATATCACAAAGTCAAATATATCTTGACCTAACATTAAACATTATAATTCTATTTTGAACTAAAGCGAATTATAAACAAAATTAACAAATTTAAATGTATTCAGTGGAATAGTAGTAAGAAATAATCCCGACCATAACCTGAAAATATACAGTTAGTGTTACTTGAAGCAAACACTGATATACCAGTCCAGTAGACAATTAATATATATATATATATATATATATATATATATATATATATATATATATTAAAATGTGTTGTAATTGCTACTAAATACTTAGTAATAATACATAACAGGATCGCCAACATGTAGGAAGTTATAAATATACAGATACTTTAACTGAATTATCAAATTGTTATTGAAATTACCCAAATAATGAATTATTATTAAAAAGTGGATATGATGTCAGATAAAGTAATGGAAATAAATAACCGTAACGAATTATTGGCTATGATAAGTGATTCTTAGTGACAACTTTATGTTCTTGTTACATTGCGCGATCTAATGGACAAAATTTCTGAGCTAGAGCAACAAATAGCTGCCTTACCCGCTGTTCATCACGACTTGTTTTAGAAGTAGTAAACGCCCAAGACGTGATAATATCCGTAGTAAATTTCGAAATAGTTCAATCCCAAGTGACCTAACCAAACAGGAGAACATTAAAAAGAATTTGAGTTCTGTACTTCGTAACCGTAATAAGGATTGCAGCGGTCTAAGCTCTATGGAGCCTGCAATCATTTAACATCATTTCATTTATAAACCAATATAATGGTTTAAGAGTTTTATGATTTATTTCTTATAATTTCAAAAGAGTTGTATGGCAAGAATAGAGTACAAGTTACACACCTGAGAACGGTACATCCCCCTTCGTCGAATTCAAAGAGTCAGCTGTTCGTAATTACATCCCGCGTGTTTATTATGTGAAGTAGAATATTAACAACAGTCTTGGGTTCATCTAGATTCTTTTGTCTACTATACAGACTTAATGGAAACTGGACAACGTGGCGTAGTTCTCGGAAATAATAAGAATGGCAACGCCGCTAGATGTAAACGATTGCTTCACAACTTCCTTGTGTTTAAGTAATATATCTTCAATTGTTTTATGTACTGTCATCCTGTTGTTTCACTTTTGTGATCATTCATACGGTTTGTTTACTATAAAACACCCTCGGATGTTCAGCAGTGTAGTCTATTTGGACTCGCTATCTTGACTAAAATTCTAACAGATAATGTTGTTACTGCATAGTTAACTATAAGCTAATGATGAGTTCACTCAAAATTAAGAAAAGTATTTTCATTAATTGTACCACACACATTTTAACACCGATTTATTGAGGCGGATATTCGTCTACTTAAAATAAACAATCCCGAGGTTAAAGATTTCCTCGTGATGTACACAAAATTGGATGTTCCAGACGAATCTACTTCAAGGAAACTCTACCTTCCAAATGGCCAGCAAGAAATATTACGAAGAATTTGTTGTTTATCTTCATAGATATTGCAAACACAAACCTTTCTCGACTCTTCTCAGATAGAAACAAGTCGTGAGCTGTTTATTTCTTGGCCATGCTGAGACAATGGAGATTTAAGATCATAACACAGCGAGATGCTCTTAAATCATTTCGCTATTACAATAAACATCACGCAGAAACAACAATAAAACTTTTTATCCGAGTTAAAGCAAGTTTGAGTAAAGAAAGACAATTGAGTGCCTTTTTTGGATACAGAGGACTTTATAACGTGTATATCTAATGATATCTCACTGTCGAATTTTTGGGTGGAAAGCAGGACTGCTCAAGGTAAATATGATGTGCAGAAGGTAACAAATATAACTCGAGATATTCGCATCAATATTCCAATGATAATCATACAGTTGTCGCCCTGCTCACAGAGAAATAGGCTCGGAGAGTACAGTATATGGCAGTTGCGTTGAGAGAAATGTGTTTTAACAACTTTCGATTTGCACCAAATTTTAACACATGTTTAGAGCAAGAAAGTGAAATAAAACCTCTCCAAAGTTACCTTTAACACTCAACCCTACAGCAAATTTCAAAGACTTCACCGTCCGCTCATTAGCATTTCATGTAATCATTACGATAAAGATATCACGCGGAGTTGCAACAAAAAGATTTGACAAGGCAACTTTAATTCTACGCCTAAAATTGCCAAATTCTGCCGAAAATAGAATTTATGAACCCCAAAGAAACCCCAAAATATTTATTCAAATTTCCCTTCGAACAAAATGGCACGCTCTGGAAAGTAGCAAGTACACAGCTAGAATCCTCTGAAGATGCTCGTCGGAGATATGAGCGATACGTCAGGATAACTGTCATCATCTGGACCACGGCAAACAAGCCCGGGAATTACTTTCTATTGGATTAAAGCCGACGCTGAAAGCCTAAGCATGTACAAATTAATATGTTGAAGAGAACCGAAAGAAGAGAAACTGAAAGTTTTCAGTTTT
>JAUKNK010000747.1:0-22740 GCA_030765055.1 Mantis religiosa
CTTATCGTGTCTATAGTATACGTCTTTTTACGTTCTCTTGCGCCCACTTACATAACGGAGGTATTGAATTCCATCTAAACATTCGAAATCAGAATTCGTCTAAAACATTTCTGAGCCTCTAGTTAAATAAAATATTCAGAAGAAAAACCTTCCTTGTGTGTGTGTGTGTGTGTGTGGTGTGTGTGTGTGTGTGTGTGTGTGTGTGTGTGTGTGGTGTGTGTGTGTGTGTGTGTGTGTGTGTGTGTAAATGTAAACAATATAACACAAAAGCTATAAAGTTCACAAACACCAACTTGCCAATTAAGTTCACTGTCTTACACACGGATCCGACACAAAAGTTTTCAAGAAAATTCCTCACCTCAAACTACCCTAGTAGGGGTATTAGAGAGTGTTTCTGGCGCAACAGTTTATGAGCAAGATGGCGGCCATGCGCAATCTATGTATTTAGGATATTTTGACAGTGTTCAGAGGTTTAGTCAGTCCTCTTAATTTGCTGTAGATCATGATGCTAGGTCTTGAGGTATAATCTGGGGGGCTCTAGGGTTAACTGTTGTAGGTTTTCACAGGTAAGGCTGTTGGTCTGGGAAGCTAATAGCTATAGGATTTAGAGGTTAGGTCTTGAGATAACGTTTGGGACTCTAGGGTTAAGTGTTTCAGGTTTTCTCAGGTAAAGCTGTTGGTCTGGGGAGGTTAATAGCTGTAGGATTTAGTGGTTTGGTCTTGAGGTATGATCTGAGGGTCTAGGGTTAAGAGTTGCATGCTTTTCACAGGTAAAAAATGCTGGTGTGAACAATAGTAAGTGTAGGATTTAGTGGTTAGGTCTCAAGGTATGATCTGAGGCTCTAGGATTAAGAGTTGCAGGCTTTCACAGGTAGTTTTCACTGTTGGTCTGGGTAGGTTGAAATCTGTAGGAATTAGAGGTCGGGTCTCAAGTAATGTTCTGGGGGAGGGCGAGCTCTAGGGTTACAGTTGCAGGTTTTTCACAGGTAAAAGCTACTGGTCTGGAGATTAATACTGTGTGATTGGAGGTTAGGTCTTGAGGTATGATCTGGGGTCTCTAGGGTTAAGAGTTGCATCTTTCCAAAGGTAAGGCTGTTGGTCTGGGAGGTTTAATTCCCGTAGGATTTAGTGGTTAGGTCTTGAGTTATGATCTGGGGCTCTAGGTTAAGAGTTGTAGGGTTTATAGCTAAAGGTTGTTGGTTAGGAGTCATAAAGGCTGTAGGATCGTTTGGCTTTGTTGTATAGGTTGAGGTATGGTCTTATGATTTTGAAGTTCACTTTGCTAGTCCAGCGTCTAAAGGTTGTTAATCTTGAGGCAAGTCCTACATTTATGCTTTACTATTTCATAGTACTATAAACCAACCTAACATAGCCTAACCTGACAGTTCTCTTTTTTATTCTTAAGGTATTTTATTCTACCCCCGCTGTAACTGAAGCTAACATCCTCTTTTTTGTTTTTGTCTTCTTTCATCATTCTTTAACCTAGCTATTTGTGCTATAGGCATCCGTTCTCTTTTCTTCTTATGGTAATGTATTCTACCACTGTAACCTACCCTAATATACCCTTTTTCACCTTCTTTCATCATTCTTTAACATAATCTAACCTAACCTAACCTAACTCAGCAGTTCTCTTTCCTGAAGTTCCTCTATTTTGCCACTTTAACCTAACCTAATATACTCCTTTTTGTTGTTGCCTTCTTCATCATTCTTTAACCTAACCTAGCTGTGTATCTGCTATTGGCATCATTTGTTGCATCTGTTAACCTGTTTTCTGTCCTTATGTTCCTCTATTCTCGCACTTTAACCTAACCTAATATACTTCTTTGTTTTTGCCATCTTTCACAGCTCCTTATCCTAATTCTTTTTGCTATTGACATCCTTTCTCTTTTCTCAAGCTGTTCTACTCTTTCCTCCTCAGCCTATCCTAAGCATGTTCATTTTCCCTTTATATAACCCATATCTTTCAAGCTCAACTATTTTGTATTCCGCTAACTACTTGTACGTATGGTGTAAAATTCTTGAGGCATGCTGATGTTAGAGCTCCTAGAACTATTTTTGGCACTGCTAGAGGTATATATGCTGATTAGGTGCGTTTATATAGTAAATTTAGCTATTTGTGTAACTGCTTCTGTTTTCCTAACCATAGAGTTTTTTTGTTGCTAGGGATTCTTGTTCTTCGTACCTTCTCTATGATTTCAAGATCTCTATTCCATCTTGTTATGTTTTGAGGCCTTATGCTTATATCTTAAGCTTCGTTATTAAGTCTTTTGCTCTGAAAGGCTATGTATATTGGTTAAGGTGCTCATCTCTCTTGGTCACGAGGTTAAGTCTTGAGGTACGATCTTAAGGCCTGGGGTTTAAAGGATGTATAGCTTAAACCCACAGGTCTTGAGGTTAAGGGCTGTAGCTTTGGTGGTTAGGTCTTATGGATTCGAAGTTAGAGTTCTCGGTCTAATGTTAAGGCTGTAGGATCTAGAGGATACGTATTGAGGTATGATCTGAGGGCTCTAGGGTTAAGAGTTGTAGGCTTCATAGCTAACGGTTTAAAGCTGTAGTGTCTAGAGGTTAGGTGTTGAGATATTATCTGGGAACTCTAGGGTTAAGAGTCGTAGGGTTCATAGCTAAACGTTTGACAGCTATAGATATCTTCGTTCCTGTTAGAGGTGTATTCGTAATCATCTGTGCGTACATTCTTCATACGGTTCTTCATTCGGATTGATGTCTTCATACTCTTGTAATATTTCGTAATGCTAAACCAACGTTCTAATGCTATTGTCAAGCCTTTCCAGATGTTCTGAGCTTTTTGTACATTTCAGGGATCTTTTTAGGCTAACTTCAACTACTTAAATCTTTTTATACTAATTAAAATGTTTTCAAGGTTATTTCATATTATGAGGTAGTAGATCCTTTTTAATTTACCTATTTAACATTAATTAAAGTGTGCTCAGTTAGCTTATGCAATGAGGTAGACATCCCTCGTCTTTTTATCTGGACTTGGGACCAGCGTCAGAATTTTTGTTTTTCTGAACGGTAGACTTAATGCCTTCCTCTGCTCTTATTATTCAGGCTTTCATGACTAGATGTCAGCTGCGCACCAGGGTTTGCTGCTTCTTGAGATGGGAAATCAGTTTTTCTGTTTTAGACCTTCTTATTTCATTCATTATTCACAGCACGGTAATGTCCATGGGCATATGTGGATATTCCATCATCTGCAATTACTCTTTTGTCATCATGTGGGGATAAGGATATTTTGTTCACTTCCACTGATGTAACATTATGTTGACGAGACAGAATTAAGTTCATTGGCGTTCTTATGATTTCTCTGCTTTTAAGACAGTCCAAATAGCTCTCAAAGGTGATGTATTGTTTAATGGCGCTATGCTTTATGCCTTTTATCTTCTTGATCACACCTCCATCGATGTCGAGAGCATACATCTTCGGTCTCAGTCCAACAAAACGATTAATGATTTTTCCATTTCCTTCATCTTTAAACTTTCCCAGCACTTTCTTATTTTTTGTAGAGTGGCATATGTGGTCGCTAGGATAATCAGCAGTATCCAGATGTTCCAGAAAACGTAACTTATCCTGGTATACATCTCTAGTGGTCACGCGATGGATGAAAGAGTCGGTATCCATGTACATGAGCTTCAGATTTTCAAGTCCGTAATACGGCATTAGCACATCATAATGATACCAATACATCAAGGTCTTCGAGATATCCAGCACACACATCCCAATGTATATAGGCTTGTTGAAGACTATCTCCCGCGACGCCATGTGGACTGCAGCCAGATTAGGCCCATATATAGTTCTATCAATAAATGTAGGCTTAGCAACTAGTTTTTCCAATGTCTTCCAATCGGTGACAAGTCGTATATTCAGTCGGTTTCTGATGTTTTCCATAGTTTTTCCAAACATGGCATTGTTAAAAAGTTTGTAAAGATCCTTCTCGAAATCATTTCTTGATCCTTGTCGTAGTCGGTTATTGAATTCCACATAAGGCTTTAACCAACATGACTGTTGAAATTGTAGCACCCGATGGATTTTAGTCAGTTTTAACCCATGACTAAGGGCCTGCTTTAAGGTCATGTAATGCACCACATACTGCGTTCGTGATCCAAGGTGAGGAATTAATTTCTTTGTAGAAGAACCCGTAGGCTTGATACACTCAGGTAGGAACGGCAAATCATTATGCAGCTCATGGAGTTCTGTAGGATATTCGAGGTTCACTTCTAAAATGTATCCCAGAGGGTCATCTTCTCGTAGGATTTCCAGGTTGATATCTTCAGGAGAAACCCACTCAAAACCTCCATAAGGAAGGGCGTGGCACATTGCCCAACCATATTGGTTATTAGCATCCTCATACGTAATATATTGTGAGGGTTTACTTGTATCATACTCCTGCATGTAGATGTGGTTTGCCTCTGCATACCGATGAGAAACTTGGCATAATCCTCCTCTTATACCCGCTTCAACCATGAGTAGCTGATCATAATCCTGTAGTAATTCCAGTTCAATTCCTGTGTACAGCAGCATTGCATCCCACGTAAGTCCAGGTGATGTAAAATAATGTGCAGGATCAACTTTGTGGGTTTTCAGAGTCTGTTCCCTAAATGTCTCAAACACATCTGTTAGTAGAAGGACATCCGTAGTTAAGTAGAGGTCACTGTAGTCGCCCATTGTTCTGATGTTGAATTGGCTCCATACGTTTTTTGCATGTTTATACTCTCCATCACTAATTTCTTCTTTGTTTAACTTATTGAAGAATGCCTTCCTCGGAGGAAGTTCTGTTTCACACAAAACATCCCATGATGTGACGTAATCGTAGGGGAACACTCCCTTACGGGTCACCAATTCGATATTCTCTGTTCCAAAGTACTTCAGAGTTTCAGGATATGATGTTAGATTTTTTGCTAATTTATCCAAGCTGGTACTAAGGAAGCGATAGGTATCCACAAAGCGGAGTTTAATGTCACCAACATACTTGGAAAATGATATGTAACTTTCCTCTGAGCTAGGAATAACTTCTACTCTCTCACTAGTACAACCTAATTCTTTAACAATGAAATGGGAGTCATATCCACTCAGGTTATGCATGAAGACAGGAATATAATTGGGCGTTTTGCAAGCGAGATTACACTGATTATGTAGACTTCCTCGGTATTCACCGGTTATATGGTCATGATCCCGTACTTTCCAGTTCTCTCCTGTAAATTCTTTCCCACATAAGTAACATTCTGTAGAACACTCGAAAGATTTTTGCTGCTCATCTGTTAGTGTTAATGGAGAATCAGTTTTGTATACACTATTAATCTTCTTTGCAAGAGAAGTTAAATACTCCATAAACTTCACTGCTGTATCATAACCACGATATACGTAAGGTTCAGTAGGAAGATCGGTCTGTATGCCTTCAATAGAGGCCGAGGATTTGACATATACACAGAAACTCATAGGAATATGATTCTGATATGGAACTGTATAAGATGTTTCAGGATTAGAAGAACAGCTATGGTAAGGACTGAGAATGCTTTCAAAGTCAGCATAGATGACATAAGGCAATTTCAGCATCCTTTCAAAGTTCTTGAATCTAACGATAGACTTCTCCTTTGTTGGCATAACAATCCTGGCAACTCCGTGCTGATTGCATATTTTTCTATGTTCATTTAGCTTCTGCACTCCTCCTCGTCCATGCTGATCATCAAAGTGCGTAAAACAACGTTTGCAGGTGTAGATCTTTCCCTTACGTTTAGTTTTCTGTTGATGAATAAGTTTCTCAAAATGCTTTATATAAACGTAATGCAGGCGCCCTACAGCATCACTTAACAGAAGCAGATCACGATGTTCAGTCTGTTCAGCATCTACAACTTTCATAGGAAACACTTGATTCTTTTCATCCAAACCGAAAACGTTTATAGAGATGTTATTTCGTCGTTCAAATTTAGGGATATCTCTCAGGCTCGTAGGAAACGAGACGCAGGAAAAGTCATATATTTCTTGAAAATCCTTATACTTGCTAACACGTTGAGGATCCTTTTGAATGAATTTGGCAAGAACAGCATACATAAAACATTTTTCATCATCATAGTTCTGTGGATTTATGCAGGCTTTCTTCGCTTCTAAAGATGGCGGTAGAGGGATGTAGCTGCTTCCTCTTAGCCCATTATTCTTGTTGATTCTAACTCGAACCCCGTCAACAGCTAATAAAGCCCAGTTGCTTCCTTTAAGTTGACCTTCCTCCATTTCAGTACAAAGTTTCTTGAATTTCCTTTCCAAGATGGCGTCCAAGTCACTTTCTAAAAATATTGCTTGATTTGGTGTTTTAAAGGCTTTATCAGTAGTATCACCAACGGTATTCACAAACTGACATTCAGCCACAAGGTTAATTTTCACACTTTTATGGGTCCTTAGTTGCTTCTGAACGGCTTGAATTATCCGCTGTTTTGATTCTTGGAGATATGTCTTTAGATCCTGGCATGTAGAGCACTGGATGAAAAACGATTTCAGTCGATCCTGGAAAGCTGTTTCATATTCTACGACATCGTCTTCATCAGGAACCATTAACAGCAATTTATGCTTGGTAGGCTCGATCTTGAGTTTCTTAGCAGCACTTATTCTCTCGCATCGTTCTTGGTGCTCATCTCTACGACGTTCAGTACCATAAACGCCATCACAATGTTTACATTCGTAATACTGGCCACATACCAGCTCGTGTCTCTTTTTATTGTAGTTTTTCAGGAAACTCTTATCACATTTACCACACTTAAATTCTTGTATAGCAGCGTCTAACAGAGCTTCCATCGCTTTAATATTCCAGTTTTTGTTATGTGCAGGCTAATTCTCGGGGAATATGTTGCTAAGTAAGTGTCCGATACACCCTTTCAGATCTCTTCACCTTGATAACTTATCAACGCTACTGAAGATGAATTTCACTGCAGGAGCTGATCCGCTAAGCTATAAACACACTAGCGTAATTACAACCTAAGCTCAATAAAGCTCCATTTATACAATTAGCGCAGACCTAAAAGAAAACTTCATCATTCCCACCAATACCGGGGTTCGAAGGTGGCGCTCCTATCGGAGAAAACCTAAAAGAAAACTATTATCTTGCTACCACAGGGGTTCGAAGATGGTTCTACTATTGGAGAAAACCTAAAAGAAAACTATTAATTTTCCAGTTTTCGATTATTCTTTAACTACTATACAATTCACATGTGAGAAAAAATTAGACAAATTAAAATTGAAAAAGGAAATAAATACCTAGATTTGAAGATAAAATTTAGACAATTCAAACGAGTATAAACACGACTAAGCTACGCCTTCTAGTTTTAAAGTTACATTAGGAGATTACATTGCCACCCGTAGACACCTCTCCGTCATCTTCAACCACGTGCTCTTGATTCTTTTCACACATATCTTAACCTAGCAGTTCTATTTTCCTCAAGTTCATCTATTGCACTGTTTAACTCATCTAAGGGGCGTCCTTAGGCTCCTTCACTTCATCCTCAACCTCGTGTTCTTGATTCCTTTAGATCCATCTTTAACCTAGTTATGTTTTTGCTATGGACATCATTTCTCTTTTCTTAAGTTCAATTATTTCATCCATCTTGTTATGTTGAGTCTTTTGCTTATATCTTAAACTTTGTGATTAAGTCTTTTGATTTGAAAGTCTATGTATATTGCTTGAGGTCCTCATCCCTTTTGGTCATGGGACAGGTCATGATATATGATTCTTATGGGTTGAGCTTGTCAACACACCTAAAACATTAATATTCAGAGTTATTTAAATTATCCTGCTGAGATTCGAACCATGATCGTAAAGTGTAAATCACCAGTTCAACAGCAAATCAGCCCTAAGGTATGATTGAACACGCTATTTCATTGCGTTACCATTATTAGTTCAAGAGTTATTTAAGATTCAATTTATTTCGACTGAACCGGTAATCGAACCATGGATCACTAGGATACAGAGCCATAAAACATTCACAGCATACGTAAATAAAAATACCTATGGTTTACGCCGCTATTCTAAGTGTAATAGCTCGCAAAATAGATCACAATTACGGAATTTGATGAACGCCGGGAATCGAACCAAGGATCTTCTCCGCTAAAACATAATAGGATGTGATTAACCGCAAAAAGTATCGCCATATAAAGTTAATTTCACCACTCTAGACACATTGGTTACAGAGATATTCAGATTAACTGATCCAGGAATCGAACCAGGGACCCTCGAATTCTACATTGTCAGCATATGATTAACAATGAAGTTAATGTTTATTTCAGTGCTCTAGTTCTATTGGTCACAGAGATATTCAAATTAAACGATTTAGCACTCGAACCGAGGATTCCAGGTATACGGTATAAACCCAGCAGATACCACTTAACTATATAAAATTTATAAAGTTTGTTAGAACCCGATCACATAATTAGTTTCAGAGTTATAACGGTATTAAGAGTGCTCACTTGCGCGAGAGTCGAACCCAGGATGGGGACAATTTACCTACCTGCCCTCAGGCGTGATAGATAGAAACGATGGTGGTTAGCTCGTTGTTGCACTAAAAGCAATTTACCTACCTGCCCTCAGGCATGATAGATAGAAACGGTGGTGGTTAGCTCGTTGTTGCACTAAAAGCAGTAGGGGATAAATATATTTAGTTTCCTGAGGCAATTCAAGGTTAATTAGGAAGTAAACATGTTTACTTACTGGATGGCATTGACAGGCGTTGCGTCATATGTCTAGACATAGAGCCGCCTGGATGACCTTGAATCTGTGTTTGAACATACATTTATCCCCTACTGCTTTTAGTGCAACAACGAGCTAACCACCACCGTTTCTATCTATCATGCCTGAGGGCAGGTAGGTAAATTGCTTTTAGTGCAACAACGAGCTAACCACCATCGTTTCTATCTATCACGCCTGAGGGCAGGTAGGTAAATTGTCCCCATCCTGGGTTCGACTCTCGCGCAAGTGAGCACTCTTAATACCGTTATAACTCTGAAACTAATTATGTGATCGGGTTCTAACAAACTTTATAAATTTTATATAGTTAAGTGGTATCTGCTGGGTTTATACCGTATACCTGGAATCCTCGGTTCGAGTGCTAAATCGTTTAATTTGAATATCTCTGTGACCAATAGAACTAGAGCACTGAAATAAACATTAACTTCATTGTTAATCATATGCTGACAATGTAGAATTCGAGGGTCCCTGGTTCGATTCCTGGATCAGTTAATCTGAATATCTCTGTAACCAATGTGTCTAGAGTGGTGAAATTAACTTTATATGGCGATACTTTTTGCGGTTAATCACATCCTATTATGTTTTAGCGGAGAAGATCCTTGGTTCGATTCCCGGCGTTCATCAAATTCCGTAATTGTGATCTATTTTGCGAGCTATTACACTTAGAATAGCGGCGTAAACCATAGGTATTTTTATTTACGTATGCTGTGAATGTTTTATGGCTCTGTATCCTAGTGATCCATGGTTCGATTACCGGTTCAGTCGAAATAAATTGAATCTTAAATAACTCTTGAACTAATAATGGTAACGCAATGAAATAGCGTGTTCAATCATACCTTAGGGCTGATTTGCTGTTGAACTGGTGATTTACACTTTACGATCATGGTTCGAATCTCAGCAGGATAATTTAAATAACTCTGAATATTAATGTTTTAGGTGTGTTGACAAGCTCAACCCATAAGAATCATATATCATGACCTGTCCCATGACCAAAAGGGATGAGGACCTCAAGCAATATACATAGACTTTCAAATCAAAAGACTTAATCACAAAGTTTAAGATATAAGCAAAAGACTCAACATAACAAGATGGATGAAATAATTGAACTTAAGAAAAGAGAAATGATGTCCATAGCAAAAACATAACTAGGTTAAAGATGGATCTAAAGGAATCAAGAACACGAGGTTGAGGATGAAGTGAAGGAGCCTAAGGACGCCCCTTAGATGAGTTAAACAGTGCAATAGATGAACTTGAGGAAAATAGAACTGCTAGGTTAAGATATGTGTGAAAAGAATCAAGAGCACGTGGTTGAAGATGACGGAGAGGTGTCTACGGGTGGCAATGTAATCTCCTAATGTAACTTTAAAACTAGAAGGCGTAGCTTAGTCGTGTTTATACTCGTTTGAATTGTCTAAATTTTATCTTCAAATCTAGGTATTTATTTCCTTTTTCAATTTTAATTTGTCTAATTTTTTCTCACATGTGAATTGTATAGTAGTTAAAGAATAATCGAAAACTGGAAAATTAATAGTTTTCTTTTAGGTTTTCTCCAATAGTAGAACCATCTTCGAACCCCTGTGGTAGCAAGATAATAGTTTTCTTTTAGGTTTTCTCCGATAGGAGCGCCACCTTCGAACCCCGGTATTGGTGGGAATGATGAAGTTTTCTTTTAGGTCTGCGCTAATTGTATAAATGGAGCTTTATTGAGCTTAGGTTGTAATTACGCTAGTGTGTTTATAGCTTAGCGGATCAGCTCCTGCAGTGAAATTCATCTTCAGTAGCGTTGATAAGTTATCAAGGTGAAGAGATCTGAAAGGGTGTATCGGACACTTACTTAGCAACATATTCCCCGAGAATTAGCCTGCACATAACAAAAACTGGAATATTAAAGCGATGGAAGCTCTGTTAGACGCTGCTATACAAGAATTTAAGTGTGGTAAATGTGATAAGAGTTTCCTGAAAAACTACAATAAAAAGAGACACGAGCTGGTATGTGGCCAGTATTACGAATGTAAACATTGTGATGGCGTTTATGGTACTGAACGTCGTAGAGATGAGCACCAAGAACGATGCGAGAGAATAAGTGCTGCTAAGAAACTCAAGATCGAGCCTACCAAGCATAAATTGCTGTTAATGGTTCCTGATGAAGACGATGTCGTAGAATATGAAACAGCTTTCCAGGATCGACTGAAATCGTTTTTCATCCAGTGCTCTACATGCCAGGATCTAAAGACATATCTCCAAGAATCAAAACAGCGGATAATTCAAGCCGTTCAGAAGCAACTAAGGACCCATAAAAGTGTGAAAATTAACCTTGTGGCTGAATGTCAGTTTGTGAATACCGTTGGTGATACTACTGATAAAGCCTTTAAAACACCAAATCAAGCAATATTTTTAGAAAGTGACTTGGACGCCATCTTGGAAAGGAAATTCAAGAAACTTTGTACTGAAATGGAGGAAGGTCAACTTAAAGGAAGCAACTGGGCTTTATTAGCTGTTGACGGGGTTCGAGTTAGAATCAACAAGAATAATGGGCTAAGAGGAAGCAGCTACATCCCTCTACCGCCATCTTTAGAAGCGAAGAAAGCCTGCATAAATCCACAGAACTATGATGATGAAAAATGTTTTATGTATGCTGTTCTTGCCAAATTCATTCAAAAGGATCCTCAACGTGTTAGCAAGTATAAGGATTTTCAAGAAATATATGACTTTTCCTGCGTCTCGTTTCCTACGAGCCTGAGAGATATCCCTAAATTTGAACGACGAAATAACATCTCTATAAACGTTTTCGGTTTGGATGAAAAGAATCAAGTGTTTCCTATGAAAGTTGTAGATGCTGAACAGACTGAACATCGTGATCTGCTTCTGTTAAGTGATGCTGTAGGGCGCCTGCATTACGTTTATATAAAGCATTTTGAGAAACTTATTCATCAACAGAAAACTAAACGTAAGGGAAAGATCTACACCTGCAAACGTTGTTTTACGCACTTTGATGATCAGCATGGACGAGGAGGAGTGCAGAAGCTAAATGAACATAGAAAAATATGCAATCAGCACGGAGTTGCCAGGATTGTTATGCCAACAAAGGAGAAGTCTATCGTTAGATTCAAGAACTTTGAAAGGATGCTGAAATTGCCTTATGTCATCTATGCTGACTTTGAAAGCATTCTCAGTCCTTACCATAGCTGTTCTTCTAATCCTGAAACATCTTATACAGTTCCATATCAGAATCATATTCCTATGAGTTTCTGTGTATATGTCAAATCCTCGGCCTCTATTGAAGGCATACAGACCGATCTTCCTACTGAACCTTACGTATATCGTGGTTATGATACAGCAGTGAAGTTTATGGAGTATTTAACTTCTCTTGCAAAGAAGATTAATAGTGTATACAAAACTGATTCTCCATTAACACTAACAGATGAGCAGCAAAAATCTTTCGAGTGTTCTACAGAATGTTACTTATGTGGGAAAGAATTTACAGGAGAGAACTGGAAAGTACGGGATCATGACCATATAACCGGTGAATACCGAGGAAGTCTACATAATCAGTGTAATCTCGCTTGCAAAACGCCCAATTATATTCCTGTCTTCATGCATAACCTGAGTGGATATGACTCCCATTTCATTGTTAAAGAATTAGGTTGTACTAGTGAGAGAGTAGAAGTTATTCCTAGCTCAGAGGAAAGTTACATATCATTTTCCAAGTATGTTGGTGACATTAAACTCCGCTTTGTGGATACCTATCGCTTCCTTAGTACCAGCTTGGATAAATTAGCAAAAAATCTAACATCATATCCTGAAACTCTGAAGTACTTTGGAACAGAGAATATCGAATTGGTGACCCGTAAGGGAGTGTTCCCCTACGATTACGTCACATCATGGGATGTTTTGTGTGAAACAGAACTTCCTCCGAGGAAGGCATTCTTCAATAAGTTAAACAAAGAAGAAATTAGTGATGGAGAGTATAAACATGCAAAAAACGTATGGAGCCAATTCAACATCAGAACAATGGGCGACTACAGTGACCTCTACTTAACTACGGATGTCCTTCTACTAACAGATGTGTTTGAGACATTTAGGGAACAGACTCTGAAAACCCACAAAGTTGATCCTGCACATTATTTTACATCACCTGGACTTACGTGGGATGCAATGCTGCTGTACACAGGAATTGAACTGGAATTACTACAGGATTATGATCAGCTACTCATGGTTGAAGCGGGTATAAGAGGAGGATTATGCCAAGTTTCTCATCGGTATGCAGAGGCAAACCACATCTACATGCAGGAGTATGATACAAGTAAACCCTCACAATATATTACGTATGAGGATGCTAATAACCAATATGGTTGGGCAATGTGCCACGCCCTTCCTTATGGAGGTTTTGAGTGGGTTTCTCCTGAAGATATCAACCTGGAAATCCTACGAGAAGATGACCCTCTGGGATACATTTTAGAAGTGAACCTCGAATATCCTACAGAACTCCATGAGCTGCATAATGATTTGCCGTTCCTACCTGAGTGTATCAAGCCTACGGGTTCTTCTACAAAGAAATTAATTCCTCACCTTGGATCACGAACGCAGTATGTGGTGCATTACATGACCTTAAAGCAGGCCCTTAGTCATGGGTTAAAACTGACTAAAATCCATCGGGTGCTACAATTTCAACAGTCATGTTGGTTAAAGCCTTATGTGGAATTCAATAACCGACTACGACAAGGATCAAGAAATGATTTCGAGAAGGATCTTTACAAACTTTTTAACAATGCCATGTTTGGAAAAACTATGGAAAACATCAGAAACCGACTGAATATACGACTTGTCACCGATTGGAAGACATTGGAAAAACTAGTTGCTAAGCCTACATTTATTGATAGAACTATATATGGGCCTAATCTGGCTGCAGTCCACATGGCGTCGCGGGAGATAGTCTTCAACAAGCCTATATACATTGGGATGTGTGTGCTGGATATCTCGAAGACCTTGATGTATTGGTATCATTATGATGTGCTAATGCCGTATTACGGACTTGAAAATCTGAAGCTCATGTACATGGATACCGACTCTTTCATCCATCGCGTGACCACTAGAGATGTATACCAGGATAAGTTACGTTTTCTGGAACATCTGGATACTGCTGATTATCCTAGCGACCACATATGCCACTCTACAAAAAATAAGAAAGTGCTGGGAAAGTTTAAAGATGAAGGAAATGGAAAAATCATTAATCGTTTTGTTGGACTGAGACCGAAGATGTATGCTCTCGACATCGATGGAGGTGTGATCAAGAAGATAAAAGGCATAAAGCATAGCGCCATTAAACAATACATCACCTTTGAGAGCTATTTGGACTGTCTTAAAAGCAGAGAAATCATAAGAACGCCAATGAACTTAATTCTGTCTCGTCAACATAATGTTACATCAGTGGAAGTGAACAAAATATCCTTATCCCCACATGATGACAAAAGAGTAATTGCAGATGATGGAATATCCACATATGCCCATGGACATTACCGTGCTGTGAATAATGAATGAAATAAGAAGGTCTAAAACAGAAAAACTGATTTCCCATCTCAAGAAGCAGCAAACCCTGGTGCGCAGCTGACATCTAGTCATGAAAGCCTGAATAATAAGAGCAGAGGAAGGCATTAAGTCTACCGTTCAGAAAAACAAAAATTCTGACGCTGGTCCCAAGTCCAGATAAAAAGACGAGGGATGTCTACCTCATTGCATAAGCTAACTGAGCACACTTTAATTAATGTTAAATAGGTAAATTAAAAAGGATCTACTACCTCATAATATGAAATAACCTTGAAAACATTTTAATTAGTATAAAAAGATTTAAGTAGTTGAAGTTAGCCTAAAAAGATCCCTGAAATGTACAAAAAGCTCAGAACATCTGGAAAGGCTTGACAATAGCATTAGAACGTTGGTTTAGCATTACGAAATATTACAAGAGTATGAAGACATCAATCCGAATGAAGAACCGTATGAAGAATGTACGCACAGATGATTACGAATACACCTCTAACAGGAACGAAGATATCTATAGCTGTCAAACGTTTAGCTATGAACCCTACGACTCTTAACCCTAGAGTTCCCAGATAATATCTCAACACCTAACCTCTAGACACTACAGCTTTAAACCGTTAGCTATGAAGCCTACAACTCTTAACCCTAGAGCCCTCAGATCATACCTCAATACGTATCCTCTAGATCCTACAGCCTTAACATTAGACCGAGAACTCTAACTTCGAATCCATAAGACCTAACCACCAAAGCTACAGCCCTTAACCTCAAGACCTGTGGGTTTAAGCTATACATCCTTTAAACCCCAGGCCTTAAGATCGTACCTCAAGACTTAACCTCGTGACCAAGAGAGATGAGCACCTTAACCAATATACATAGCCTTTCAGAGCAAAAGACTTAATAACGAAGCTTAAGATATAAGCATAAGGCCTCAAAACATAACAAGATGGAATAGAGATCTTGAAATCATAGAGAAGGTACGAAGAACAAGAATCCCTAGCAACAAAAAAACTCTATGGTTAGGAAAACAGAAGCAGTTACACAAATAGCTAAATTTACTATATAAACGCACCTAATCAGCATATATACCTCTAGCAGTGCCAAAAATAGTTCTAGGAGCTCTAACATCAGCATGCCTCAAGAATTTTACACCATACGTACAAGTAGTTAGCGGAATACAAAATAGTTGAGCTTGAAAGATATGGGTTATATAAAGGGAAAATGAACATGCTTAGGATAGGCTGAGGAGGAAAGAGTAGAACAGCTTGAGAAAAGAGAAAGGATGTCAATAGCAAAAAGAATTAGGATAAGGAGCTGTGAAAGATGGCAAAAACAAAGAAGTATATTAGGTTAGGTTAAAGTGCGAGAATAGAGGAACATAAGGACAGAAAACAGGTTAACAGATGCAACAAATGATGCCAATAGCAGATACACAGCTAGGTTAGGTTAAAGAATGATGAAAGAAGGCAACAACAAAAAGGAGTATATTAGGTTAGGTTAAAGTGGCAAAATAGAGGAACTTCAGGAAAGAGAACTGCTGAGTTAGGTTAGGTTAGGTTAGATTATGTTAAAGAATGATGAAAGAAGGTGAAAAAGGGTATATTAGGGTAGGTTACAGTGGTAGAATACATTACCATAAGAAGAAAAGAGAACGGATGCCAATAGCACAAATAGCTAGGTTAAAGAATGATGAAAGAAGACAAAAACAAAAAAGAGGATGTTAGCTTCAGTTACAGCGGGGTAGAATAAAATACCTTAAGAATAAAAAAGAGAACTGTCAGGTTAGGCTATGTTAGGTTGGTTTATAGTACTATGAAATAGTAAAGCATAAATGTAGGACTTGCCTCAAGATTAACAACCTTTAGACGCTGGACTAGCAAAGTGAACTTCAAAATCATAAGACCATACCTCAACCTATACAACAAAGCCAAACGATCCTACAGCCTTTATACTCCTAACCAACAACCTTTAGCTATAAACCCTACAACTCTTAAACCTAGAGCCCCAGATCATAACTCAAGACCTAACCACTAAATCCTACGGGAATTAACCTCCCAGACCAACAGCCTTACCTTTGGAAAGATGCAACTCTTAACCCTAGAGACCCCAGATCATACCTCAAGACCTAACCTCCAATCACACAGTATTAATCTCCAGACCAGTAGCTTTTACCTGTGAAAAACCTGCAACTGTTAACCCTAGAGCTCGCCCTCCCCAGAACATTACTTGAGACCCGACCTCTAATTCCTACAGATTTCAACCTACCAGACCAACAGTGAAAACTACCTGTGAAAGCCTGCAACTCTTAATCCTAGAGCCTCAGATCATACCTTGAGACCTAACCACTAAATCCTACACTTACTATTGTTCACACCAGCATTTTTTACCTGTGAAAAGCATGCAACTCTTAACCCTAGACCCTCAGATCATACCTCAAGACCAAACCACTAAATCCTACAGCTATTAACCTCCCAGACCAACAGCTTTACCTGAGAAAACCTGAAACACTTAACCCTAGAGTCCCAAACGTTATCTCAAGACCTAACCTCTAAATCCTATAGCTATTAGCTTCCCAGACCAACAGCCTTACCTGTGAAAACCTACAACAGTTAACCCTAGAGCCCCCCAGATTATACCTCAAGACCTAGCATCATGATCTACAGCAAATTAAGAGGACTGACTAAACCTCTGAACACTGTCAAAATATCCTAAATACATAGATTGCGCATGGCCGCCATCTTGCTCATAAACTGTTGCGCCAGAACACTCTCTAATACCCTACTTACCCTTAACATGGAAAATCATCCATTATCTTTTTAAGTTTTTTTTAATGCTCAATAATATTGATTAAATGTTAAAAAGTGTTTTTAGAGAAATAAAGTGAACATCTTGAGATTTCTGCGGATGGTCTTTGAACTACTGTTCATTTTGAATGCATTTTGTATAGTTTTATATACTGGTAAATTTTAACGTATAGACAAAATTTATACACAAAAATATAGACCTCCTTTAAAGCACAGATTTTGTATTCATTTCTTCGTCGTGTTCCGTGGTTTTGAGGTAACATGCCAGCCTCTGGTTCCTGAGGTCGTAGCTTCAAACTCGGAGCAAGGTTATATTTCTTTCGTTATTATTCTTTTGAATCATTAAACAATTAGCATTTTGAAGATCTCATTATATTATGGAGTCACCTTTCTGTACCCTTCTTGTACCGACAATGAAATGTGTAAGGAGTATCTGTAAACCCTTAGCTCGATTAACAACAGGTAGAAAAATGTGCTTCTTTAAGTATACTTTGTAGAAGGGTGGGTAGAGAAAGTCATTTGAAGTTAGTACATATTGCACTTTCTCTATTACGTACTTACAGAAAACATAGGAAGTATTCTATTCCACTCAGAATTCGATGCCGAGATTTCTGAACAAAAGTATGTTTCAAGTCGCCCAGAATCAAAAAACGAAGTGCTCTGTGAGTGTTCTGTGTGTGTAGTCTGCATTTATCTGGTTATGAACAGTATAACTAAAAATGTGGAGTCTGTTAAGTACTAAACTTGTTTATTAAGTTCAGTTTTTCAGGCATTAGGCACAACGATTTCCGAGATAATCCTCCACCACAAATTACCTTAACATGGAAGATTTGTGGAGTATTTTCATTTTCTCACAAGTGGCTCTAATGATTTTGACTACATTACCTTATGTTTAAGATATCTAAATGACAAATACAAGGTATACATTCGCTGAAAACAGCCTCTGAAGTCCACGTCATTCTAAAATACGTTAGCAAAATATGTTTCTCAAATATGAAATCCTTATTTCATTTGTCCTACTGGTCGTGAAAATTGAAACGGAATTTCGAAGTTGTTCCATTACAAACAGTGCTTAAAAGATTTGCCTATTAACAAAAAATAAAGGTAAATTAAATCAATTAAGATTAAATTCAATTTAAAGGTTAATGAAAAGCTCTGATTCACTATATTCACATAAACTTTCTACCCATTGTTATATTGTTTTTACAAAAGCTTATCGCAGAAATACTATTACTGCATATTTTCTTGAGGGTACTGTGGTAATATGGGAATATAGCGGGCTTTAGCGGTAGATCTTTTAAGAGTTGATAATTATGTGATGAATTTCAAAATATGTTCTCTTTACATTACAGTAACAAAATGTGATGTGTGCTCTCAAATATTTTCCCTATGTAATTCTCTAATACAAAACATTCTTAATAATACTTTTCCAGTCTACTCATTTTATCTCAAATAATTTTCGAAAATTTGTTCATATAAAGGGTCGTTTGGGATGTGGGATTTTCTTGAAAACCTTGCCACATCGCTGAAAGGTGCTGATTTTAAACACTAAATTTGATGTTTAAGAGACTTATCGTCTTTGAGTGATTTATATATGACATAATTATATACTTTAACAAGATCTACATTTTTGTATACTAACATTTTATCTAATTCTTACGATTTACCAAATAGGCAGATCATTCATAATGAAGGGAATTCAGAAGCTATTTCCAGAACATTGAGGTTAAACTTTTCATCTGACGTAAACATTTCTAAAATGTGTGACATTTTAGTGAAAATTGTTTGGCTACTATTGAGAATTTTAATGTAAAGGTTTGATAATCTGATATGTCAGAATCTTTTTGGAAATTTCGGTAATGCATCCTTAAAAAATAGAGAAATTAAAAAAAAAGTGTTATTCTTCTTTTTGTTTTGGGTAACGCTATTTAGGGACAGACATATTCATATACATTAATGTTTTTTTTTTAATCCAAACAAATGGTATAACGTTTGAGTAGAACACGATACCTGTTCTATTTATTGTAGGTACATAGTTGAGAAAGTAGTAAAATGAAGAAATAGTTAATGACAAGAGGATGAAATTTGTGATGCCTTCTGTGCTTGTGCACGCCTCTAAACGTAATCCAATATACGTAACTGAAGGACACGCTGTCTTGGTTAACATTACGAACGGTGATCTAATTCTGCAAGGAGTTCCTTGAAAGTGACGCACTACTGGGGATTCCGCAATGCCAAAGTTTTGTTGACTTTTGCTTCAAAATTGCACCCACATTCTCCATGGATACAATGGAAGGGGTAGGGAGAGCAAACTCAGCGCTGGGGCGGTAAGGAGGGAGGTGCCCGAAGCACTTGGCCGACATACAATACGAACTTGTGTCGCGGCCCGGACCGACACATTCATCCACCCATCCGTCCACAACGGAGGTTCCACACCACGAATCTACCGGCAGGTGAGTAACGCACCTTTCTTATACATCACATAGTGCGAGGTCTTCATTCATCCTCACAGAAAATGTTTCAACTAAAGGTACACTCAAATGTCACCATAACATATTTTGAAGACTATTCTCTAATAGATTTAGGAAGAATCTACTCAAACTAAATTTCTACATATATTTTTACTAATGACAGCTGTATAGAGCAATCGTAGTATTAGATTACCACTTTAATATTATTGCAAGCGCCAGTCAACTATCGATAACAATATAAATTTATGTTCTATGATATCATATAATAATCATACATTTTATTTTCTGATGTAACACTTCCAATCTTTTATTATTTTAATATTAGAATATCTTTCGTACACTTTCACTGTAATTTCATTTCTTGGTCAAGTTCAATTCAAGTCAGACGATATCTTTCTTTAAATATAAAAACAAATGAAATCCAGAAGTTAATTTACAGACTTGATAGCTTCTGTCTCAGTTAACTATAGCTACAATGGTTTATAAATGATAAAAAGTATATATTTTATCACAATTTTTGTAAAACAATCACAGGTGACATAAATTTAAATCCAAGAAGTTGAAGACTTGTTAATTATTCAGTATATACTCCATAATTGTAAGATATATATTTTGAATATAATATAATTTTACAAGAATACGTTTATAACTATTGGAAAAACTGCTACAACTTTTAACGTTCATCACATTTAGCGATTTATTATGTCTTGCGTGCGTGTGTGTGCGGGGGGGGGGGGGGGGAGGAGCTGCGTGTTAATCCTGTTTTCTAAGTTCAGCGTTCTTTTTCTGGTATGCAACATTAGACGATGAAGTTATGTTCAACAATGGAAGAGGATTTTAGATTTAAGAATTACTTGGTTAGAGTAAACCATCGGTGAGGACCAAAAAACTTATAGGGGCAACTCACCCTAACTGAAAATTAAACTCGGGACTTCAAGAATGAGTTCCTACATTCTACACTACGTCATAGGGGTAGTCCAGTCAAAAATAGTTTGCAGGTTATACCGAAGTAACAGGATTTTGGGCTCTGAATAATAATAATAATAATAATAATAATAATAATAATAATAATAATAATAATAATAATAATAATAATAATAATAATAATAATAATAATAATAATAATAATAATAATAATAATAATAATAATAATAATAATAATAATAATAATAATAATAATAATAATAATAATAATAAAGATGGTTATATAAAATAGACATTTTGCGAAAGCACGCATATCCGTATGTATGGTAAGGTTATTTCTGGTCTTACTCGAGTTGAAGTGATACACAGTACTTTATACTTGTGTTCCAAATACATACTTTTTACATGATAACTGTCTTTATTTATTTTATTCAGAAATACTTCAATAATTTTTGGTTAACCAAATAAAATGTATGTTTTTTCTGTGAATAGCCGGTGAGTTCTTCAAAATAATAGAGATTTATATAACATTTTAAAATTATAAACTATAAGAAATTAAACAAAAGGTTATTAGAAAGGAACTCTACAGCTTATTAAAGTACACAATTTGTTTCTCAGGTGTAAATGTCTAATTTCACTGAAATTAAATAGTTTTTTGTTTCTATTTTAATTTTCCCTCTAATTCACTACGGCAGATAATTTGAACATTATTTTCTAATAAAGTATTTGTACTGAAAAGATTACTTACTCAAAGGATCACTTTTTGTAAAATTAATAATAGATAAGTTATGTATACATGTAGAATGTCAAATGAGTAGAGAAGCTCATGTGAGTGTTGTACATCAGTCTTTTCGGTTAAGATTTCGTTTGCAAGATGTACCAACATTAACGAGAGCACCAAAACAGCTAGAGTTGTCTCTTCGGATAGCGGGTTTTAAACCGTAACCTTGAAATCAGAAGGGATACAACAAATTTCAAATTTCAAAGCCATTTTTCAAACATAGACCAAAAGCTTCCCAACACACTTCAGCTGGGCCTAATTTCAGAGTTTCAAATGTTACACAATATTTATTTATAAAGCTAGCAATAAATCTGTCGTTAAATCTATTGAACGTTAAATTTAAAAGTATCTTATTTTCACAAGAAAACATTAAATGTACCTATATAACAAGAATATGGTGTATTACTTAATATTTACTTCTAATTGGAGATACTTGCACAACTACTCACTTAGTAAGCTAATCTAGCTTGTTTTATACACACCTATTTCTTTTTTAGCCAAATTTAAGTTGACATAACTTTTATCTAAAACATATTTCGTTTAGGCTGAAAGTTTTTTCCTCCCTTTAAGTTTCCTACATAATGCAAGCTCCAGACGAGAATTCATCATAGCAGATGTCTCTCACGTGTATAACATCGCCAACCTGTTATCAGCCAATAGCGTGTAGCTTAAACAAAAGTCTACATTTGACTGTCAACATTGTAAAGTATCGCTAACTATACCGTAAACAGTCATGGTTCTAACTAAAAATCAAGGAAAGGTTACGAGGTGTTTATGAGTAATTTCTCATTACCTTAGCACCTGTTCACGATTTTCAGCGATTTGTATAAATAACCTTATTTTCAGGTTTACGACATAGGGTTTCCGGAACTCTGGAGTATTTCTGCCTACAGCTAAAGTTAGAACAGAGAATGGTGTTAGTATAATGAAACTAATGCTTTCTCCAACATTCGGTTAGAATGAATTTCATTTCGCTATATAGTGTCGTAGTTTCACCAGATACATAGGTGTCCATGAATTCCCGCACTGACTCTCCAGGGTCATTCTAAGGAACAATTAGGATGAAAAAAATTAAATTAGTTGACTGCCAGCCAAAGCAATTCTCGTGCTATAGGCATGAAAAGTAACCAATTAATTACACAATACTTACCGCAAACAATTTTTTCCCCTTCACAACATAAAATGTAGGAAGCCGGCAGCCAAAGAAACAGAACTGAACAAAAATTCTATTTGCATCCGCCTCGTAGGTATGAGTATAGACCGACAAGGAATTAGGAAGTATGTTGTCTTAAATATGATAAAATGTATTCATGTTTAAGCTTTTACGGCTGCCATACAGAGATATCCTTATTTAGTTGTATAGTCGTCTTCCTATAACATTTGCTTAAAGAAATTTCTGATTGACGGCCTTAGTTGCGCAGTTGCCTTCCTGTGCCATCTGTATTTGTTGCTATTGAGTTTTTACGGATGTAGGCTTAGGAATCTTGA
>JAUKNK010000748.1:0-22278 GCA_030765055.1 Mantis religiosa
CTCGATGGATGTAGAAAACATATTACTCCATAAAGTTGCCGGTAAATGTGTAGCCTTTGTCGTAGGGGTCAAAGTTCTTGTAGCCCGGTGAAGATGTTTGTGGGACTGCTTATTGATGTCAAAGCTAAGTGACTAAAGCTTCGAGGTAGCTGCGATCGTCTTCGTTATTGCGGTGATTCGGTGTACCAGGTTCTTGAAGTACTTCTCAGTCTGATACAGCTTACTCTGAATGAATGCCAAAAGAAACAGATCCTCTTCAGTGGCTATTTTATGATTGGTGAGTTGAATGGCGAGTGCGGCGAAGATCCTAATGGCGGGACGTCTTATAGGTACCTCAACTGCCACGAAGTGCCTACTAAGCATTAGCTTAGGCCTTGGGGAATAACGTCCCCAATGTGTTAAGCCATTCCCTACATTCCCTCCCATCGTGACTGCCAAAGCGCTAAACTGGTGGGGAAATGAAACACAAAACTGGTTCCATCTGAGATAAGGTAAAAAGGTAAGAACCTACTTTGTTCACACCGTCGGAGTAGTCTTCCACATGCCTAATTTAGTCGAAGAACTTCTATGTATTATCTAATTTGTAAACTTCCTCCTGGCAACTGATTTTGTTGGCTGAGTATGGAAGCACTGCAAGGGGACTGCTTTGGGAAGCGCGATTTCTTGAAGGTTTTAGTGGTTCATATGCAACCTTGCCGGTGAAGTGAACTGACCTTCAGCACAGAATGTCCTCCAAAGAGTGGGAGGCTGTGGTGTAATGCGCCCTGCTACTTACTGTCCAACAACGCAAAGAAGGTTCCTGAAAGGTATGTGCTGTCTTACACAGTGGGACAAGGACAGCGAATGTGTGCTGCAGGGAACGCCTGCTACATAAGGAGCAGAACCGTTAAAAACATACGCCCTATTCGCTATATGCACTAAAACCGAGAAGATTCATTCACAAAAGTAGAAGCCGTCAGAATGTTTTTGAATGGTCTGTCAATGAACTGACATGGGATGTCATAAACCTGTCCAGAGAGGGTGTGGGAAACTTCGCAAACCCCCCTGCGTCTCAGGCCTCGGAGACTTGCTCTCCTGTGGAGGACAGTACCAAGGAGTGGGCCCGTTACAAGTGTATATTCTTGTGGCTTTCACCAGCAAATGGCAGTGACATTGACCTTCCTCCAGGATGATTTGCGGCGGTAGGTAGCAGTGAAGAACGACATAACTGCACTTAAATAACATATTTTCTGGTGACAACTTCGGATGGTGGAGCATTTACAGCGCTGCTAGCGCTGGTTTTACGCCATATCTTACAGATCGTATGAAACAAGCATTTTCTAGAAAAATTTCCAACCCTATCATTTACATAAGAAAGTGTGTTAGTGTGGAAATATTGAATAAAATTTGTGTGGTAAGCTTGCACTACTTATGTAATTAGGAAACTATGGAGATAGACAAACATTTATCAGAAAAGGATAAGCATCTTTAATAAAATGCGTTAATTAGCCGTCTCTACGTCGTCTAAATGCAGAAGAATGCTAGCTTCAGCCAAATTCGTGTTAATGGTCCTACCGTTGCGATGGCAACAACATCTTTCCATTTTTCCACGTCACATCCATTTAAAATTATGTTCGTTGTAATATTTAATCTTCCTTTAATTAAATTTTTCACATTATTTAATACTAAAATTCTATTTCTTTAACATTTACGTTAATATTGTTATTATTAAAATCATGATTAATATTCAATTTTCTTTTCTACTCTCTGATCACTTTCACACTATCAATTGTTATCTTTAGCCCCGTTTCCTATCCTCATCATTTTAAATAAAATTAAACCTAAAATAACTGTTTCAGCTTTCTTTCCTTATTTCCATTGCAAGAGTTTGCTTCCAGGAGCAAACTTTTTAATGCATATATTTTATTCAACTAAACAATATTCCTTAATCTGAAACATTCTTGCGCAAAAATATACAAGAAACATTGAGTGGATATAAAATGGATATAGGCGGTATAGATAAAACACTGCCCACCTTTTTCCAGTAGGAGAGGCAAAGGATAACATTGGAGTTGCCAAAATACATATGCTGTTTTATCATTAGATACGGGTTGTGTAAAACGACGAAACAATAGAGGATAAATGGGAAGGAGTGGAGAGAGAGCTGAGGGAGCAAGGCACTATAAGTGTATTGGCAGAACTCCAGACAGTCACATACACAACTCATTGTATTTATTACATTCATGTTTATTACACTTCTATGGAGAAAAAAGGGTTTGGGAGGAAAATGAGAGAAAGTACAGAAGAGTATAGTAGCTATAAATGTTAACAGGAAAGGAGGAAAAGGTAATAAGTATTGGTGAGTTCTTACAAAAAGTGCAAGAAAATCGGACAAGAAGTGTAAAGAATTTAAGAAAGGAAGATGGGAGCGGAAAGGGGCTAATTAAGTAACAAGGAGGCATCGAGGTTAAGATGAAATAGATGAAATAGTGTGGGATATATAAACAATTAAAAGGAATAATGTAAAGGATTGTAAAACAGAAATTGCACGAAATAAATTATTATGGAAGTGAACTGCTAAATTCTATTGTGCATCTTTGCTTCAGAAGGAGGGGAATGTTACGTTTTACACAACCTGTATATCATGTAATGTTTGCTTCTGTTTTTTATTTTATTTAAAGGCTTTTTGATAATTCTTACATGTGACAGTACAAAGCCAGTGTGCTTGATGAACCAATATTTAGCTTAGATCTAACATACTGATCTTCGATCTAGCATGCTGTTTGTATACATCATTAATTGTATATTTTATTTTGCATTCTAATGATTACAAGGAATGTGAATGTAATAAATACTCCATAATACTTGCAGTATAATGACGACCATCGTGGATCATATATCTTAAGAATACCCGTTGGACTGCCGGTTTTCTAATGATTTAATTTCGAACGACGCTCCAATCTGCAGAGGTTTATATCTGTAATTCTTTTTTTCTTGGTAATTCACGTCCTGCAACGTCAAGTCATGTCGATTATGAATGAAATGGGTGAAATGATGCTCGAATGAGGCCGGGATCCATAGAGCTTAGAGTTACCCGACATTCTCTAAGGATAAGGGAAACCCCCAGAAAAAAAAACAGGTAACTTACCCTGACCGAGTTTCAAACTCGGAATCACTTGAACGTGAGGCAGACACGCTACCATCTAGGCTATTGAGGCGCGAATGTCTGTAATTGACAATGTATTTTAACTATATATGTATCCACATCATGACGGATTAAAGTGTATTCTAACCCCATAATCCCTGAAACAAAACACGCACAACTAAGAGATTTATCTTCAAAAAGAGCACGAGTATACCGTGTCATAGAGAAAGTGCTGTGAATATATTACATCAAACTCCTTAGCAAAATTGCAATGATAACTTTGAGATATTTCCCTCCTCTCACCCCCCCCCCCTCTCTCTCTCTCTCTATCTATCTCTCTCTTCCCTCCTTTGTAGAAGCTTGTCACGCTGCTTTAGAGGAATGCCAATCGACAATGTTGTCATGGATCACTGTTATTCAAAGAAACTGGCATCCTGCCGACATCAAAAGTTTCTTTCTTATTGCCTCATTAAATTCACTCAGAATAATCATTGAAAACGTTTTCAAAATTATTGACACTAGATGATAAGGCATGGGCACCATCAATCATTTCGAATTCCATTTTACATTTTGAATTAAACCTGTCAAATCGGCATGAAATATGTTCATTTGTTGAATAACTAGTTGCCAAAATTGGCCTACTAATTTTGGCTTTCAAATTATAACAGCAAGGTATTCTTTTAATTTGCATACTCCATGTTCGTTCTTACAGTTCTTCCACACTTCGTTCTTCTGTCCTTAAGATCAGACTCATTTGTGTGTTTTCCTTTGTCCAAATCCAGATTGTTTCCCCGTTCACTTAAAACCTATGCTAGAGTAAAGGATATTACAATACACATGCATGGTGTTTCATAATTCCTGGCATAGAAAAGAATATTAATTATAACTGATTATTCTAACCATTGCTGGAAGCCTGAAACTTCAAATCGAACATAGGTTCAAACTCCAACTGTAGCATTGAAATTTTCATTTCCTCTCTGCATTCTAATATAGATTAAATTTATAGTTACCATTCTATCAGTCGTATTAGTACAATAACTAAACTCCCTAATAATACACAATTAGTAAGAGTAGGCGTGAAAGGGTTAACAATGAAAATGGTATTGAAGTATTTAGTTCAGATTCAGGGAGTTATCTCATACTGATTTTATGAATGTATGTCTGTCTGAAGTATTGAGAAGATATTTGGGTTCAATTAGTAATGCATAGTTGGCAAAAAATCAGAACAGCTAGTTAAAAATTCATTAATTTTGGGGGGAGCAAAATGGATATTTTATTGTAAGTTTATGCAAAAAAGTGAGAACAAGAAAAAAATGTATACCTCAAATTAAGGAGAAGAGCTAAGTAAGAATAAGAGTGACATAAAATGGGGTCACGTAAGAAAAATGAAAGAGAAGGGGTCGTCTTATTTAGGTTAGATGTTTGGAGGTTACAAGGAATGACATGGAGTGTTATCTACGGAATGAAATGCATGCAGAAATGCATTTTATATTTTCCAGTGTAAAGGTAGAAAGTTTTATATATTAATAAGAAATTATTAATAAGGAATAAAGAAACTGTATTAAGAAATATTTAAGATCATAAACACATACCTAAATTAGGAGAGTTTCTATGGAAGGTAAGGGTGAACTGGCAGGTAGTGGCAGAAATATATTCAATTTAGGACAATACAGGTTATGCACGTATCAATTGTGTATATTAAAATAAGTATTGTCATGGCCAAGTAATTAGTGCTAAGGACCTAACCTTAACTATTTGCGAAGTTAATACATTAATACATAATTTAATTAATTTTTAAACATCCTTATTTTTTCGTGTTGTGCTATATTTCACGTGGATAATTTGGCACTAATTCAGAAGTATTTCTAGTTCATTTGTACAAACAGAAATACTTCATTACAATTACAGATAGGTAAATGAAACAGGAGATAAAAGAATTTGAGCATATGCTCTGTTATAGTGACACATGGGTATATTTCTTGCTGATATATCTCCTCATTGTCCTCGAACTGTCACTGCTAGTATTGACTACTCAAGGGTTGGTATCTTTGGTATTATATATGTATGATTCAGTTTCCAAATTACTTGGTTCACTCTATGGATAGCAATAAAACTTAAAATTTGCAGCAAAGCTGATTTAGGACTGCCTATCACCTACTGAATCGTTCTGCCCCTCCCATTTACATGAATCGTATCAGATATGACCGTAGGCAATAAATGAATGATATTGATTGCGCCAGAAATATAACCTATAATCATAGCGTTAGCTTGTGTAAATTAAGAAAATGCAACAGATAAGAAACAGATAATACCAATAGTAGACATAGAAGTCCTTAACTCGAAATAGAAGCTATAGAGCTTTTAATTTCTGATACCAGATGCAACAAAATTTTCAGAATAATATGAAACAATAACCCAATGTTTTTCAAGAAATGTTTAAGATGATAAAAACCTTACATTCAATAAGAGTAAGCCTTTCTCTTTATATCAACAAAAACCTGGTATTAGGGTACCAAAGTATACAAAAGGAAGCCCTCGTTAATTTGAATTTGGGGTTTAATCTAGTTGATTTTGTTTATTTCATTTTCCTAAGCTTGTTCGTCTTTTTTTACCTGTTTATCGCAGCACAAATTAAAACTTTCACTTAAAACTTAAGATACTTACACTTATTTCATAAAATCAAAGTTTTATAGAAAGGTAGTATAATGGTTTCATTTTGAGCAGTCCACTCAAGGTCACGCGCATATATCTCCACTCTTACCTTTTATATATATGGACTGGCTCTCACCTATTGAATCTTTCTGCCCCTCCCATTTACACGAATCGTATCAGGTATGACCGTAGGCAATAAATGAGTGATATTGATTGCACCAGAAATATAACCTATAATCATTGCGTTAGCTTGTGTAAATTAAGAAAATTCAACACATAGGAAACAGATAAGACCAATAGTAAAGATACACTTATTTCAGAAAATCAAAGTTTTATAGAAATGTAGTATAATGGTTTTATTTTGAGCAGTCCACTCAAGGTCACGCGCATATATCCCCACTCTTGCTTTTTATATTATATATATATGGACTGGCTTATATAAGGCCTTTGCAGGCCACGCCGTTGCTCAATGGTAAGACCGCTTGGCTCTCACCAAGGCAGCCCGGGTTCGATCCCAGGCGACCGCAAAGTGAGATTTCTGGTGGACAACACGGCGCTGGGGCGGGTTTTCTCCGGGACCTCCGGTTTCCCCCGCCATCTCATTCCACCGGTGCTCCATGTTCATCTCATGTACCATAAGTGTCACCGCCTGCGGTGCCATACATAGTAAAAGCGGGCGTTAAACACTACACATTTAAGGCCTTAGCGACCACTTGGCATCAGGGTCTACTTTACAAACTCAAGGAAGTTAACATCCCTCCTCCGTATCTCACGCTGATAAGTAGTTTCCTTAGGGATCGCACGTTCAGGGTGAGAGTGGAAGGAAAGCTTTCCAGCGTCAGACCCATAGCCGTTGGAGTCCCGGAGGGTAGTGTTCTATCACCGTTGCTCTTCGCGGCCTACATGTCTGACTTTCCCACAGAACCACAGACAGTTATGTGCCAGTATGCGGACGATGTTCTCATAATGGCACGTAATAAAAAAAGTCAAGTTCGGCTTCCCAGTACTGCAACGACAGCTCCAAGCGATCGGCCGCTGAAGTGAGAAGTGGAGAAGTGGAGGAAAGAGTTCTGCTCTTCTACTGGCTGAGGTCCGACGCTGGAGACCGACGGGATCACTGAGGCTGAGGCAGAGGCAAATCCCTTGGGTTACCTCGGCCAAGCTCCCTAGCATGACACTGTCCCTCCCTCGGTACTCACTGAGAGGAGTGGGGAAACCGTAGTAAAGCAGCAAAATAACATTGAGTGGACTGATCGAAGTGAAAATGCTTACAGAGTTTATATTCATTTAATAGTTTGCTTCAGGCCTGTCCGGTTATCTCAGATAAACGGTATTCTTATGTGCTGGATATTAAAATAAATATCGTTGTAAATTACTGTTAGTTAACTAATGTCTTAGTACAATATTGTCAGAACCAACTGAGAAAGCGAAGCTATCAAATCGATACAGCAGTTATAAAAGTGTTGGTCGACATTGTTGGTAATGATAGCCTCCATTGCCTTTTCCTGTTTTCCCAGTAGGCGTGTGTAGAATATAATTTCTAAAGTTGAAAAAAAAATATGGTGCGTCATTTACATTAACTTCTGTCTACTCTTTTTCAGAATATTCTTATAAAAGCTAATTCTTCAGTCAACTTCAGCTTCTGGAGCAATGCTCATATTTGTCGTTATTCGGTAGTTTCAATCAAGGTAGATATTCTAAAAGCAGGTCACGAATTTCTTTTTGTTTTTTGTAGTTTACGTCCTCCAACGTTAAGTTATATCGGACGATGAATGGAATGAGTGGCATGATGCTCAAATGATTCCGGGGTCCATGGAGCTTAGAGTTACGTGATATTTGCCTATCAGGATAAGGGAAAACCCCGGAAAAAGCCTTACCAGGTAACTCAGCCTAACCGAGATTCAAACTCGGGACCTCTTGAACGTGAGGTAGACACGCTGCCGAGGCGGGTGCGACGAATGGCTTTGAAGATTCATTATCCTTGCCTGAGCATAAGAAAAATTTAATACGAACTTTACATTTTTTCATGTGGCAAGTTTTAGATCTTCAAACCCATAACAAAAAATATCTCCAAGATAGTTAAAACCACGAGTATTAATTGACTTTTATTTTGCATAAAAGTTGAACTGTTCTTCTGATTTTAATATAAAAAGATTCACTGTAAAATTCACTCTGTAGAACAGGTCTTCACAGACCATTAGCATAAAATGGAGTTCTGCTGTTCACAGACACACGGACACAATGACAGAAGATGCCGTTAACAATGCTTCCATATCACTTACCTGATTAGGGCTACTACATTATTGTAATTATCCCGCCAGAGACCTGGGTTCGAAGACCGGTAACCGACCTTGCGGAGGAGGAAGTGATTCACTCAGAACACATCCCACCATGCACCGCCCAGACTCCCGCCGACACTTCTACCCTGAAAGAGATCACCAGATGAGAGATGATATGAAATGATAACGAGGATGAAATGAAGGGAGAGGAAATTCGGGGGATGTAATTAAACTACCCTGCATTAGTTGGGAAAACTCCCGAAAAAAATCCATGGGTCAGGTTGTTCGGCCAAGGCAATCGAACCCGGGGCTCCCGAATGCTCAGTTTCTCATGGTTGGCATGGGTTACTCGGTTTAATAAGGTTTATTACTGTGCAATAATAGGCAAACATTTTAAACAGTCTTTTACGAGGCATGTTTTAAGTCAGTACCGTTTTGCGAGTCCGCTGCCGCAGCGCTACGGTCGGCATTCCGCGCATGCGCTCTGGTTACCTACATCTCTTGTCGACACACTGACGCCATTACAGTCTGATTCTTCATTGTATTCGTTAGTTACTGAGTGTTTAAGATGCCTCCGACAATCGTGAGTCCCGCCGATTGTGAAGTACGGGCTGTTATACGATTTCTTAGTGCCAAAGGCCTAAACCGATCGATATGCATCATGAGATCCGTGAAGTTTACGGACAAAACATTATGAGTGATGGAATGGTAAGGAAATGGGTGAGAGCATTTAAAGATGGCCGCACAAGTGTGCATGATGAAGAACGGAGTGGGCGTCCTTCGGTCGTTACTGAAGATTTGGTGCAAAAAGTGGACGAAAAGGTGAGCGGAAACAGACGCTTTACAATTTCATCATTGTGCGACTATTTTCCTCAATATTCTCGTAATGTTTTGTATCGCATTGTGACCGAGAACTTGAAGTACCTGAAATTGTGTTCACGTTGGGTTCCGAAAATGTTCGGATTTGCACAAAACCCAACGTTTAGGCAGTGCATTGACTTTCCTTGAGCGGTACCACAATGAAGGTGAAGATTTTGTAGACCAAATTGTTACTGGTGACGAAACATGGGTGGCCTACGTCACACCAGAATCGAAACAACAATCCATGGAATGGCGACATTCATCATCACCCACAAAAGTGAAGTTTAAGCAAACAATTTCTGCACGTAAAATCATGTGAACAGTTTTTTGGGACAGAAAAGGAGTATTGCTAGTGGAGTTTCCACCTCGTAATGAGACAATCAATGTAGCATCTGATTGTGAGACATTGAACAATCTGTGCCGTGCAATCCAGAACAAAAGACGTGGCAAGTTGAGTAAGGGTATCGTTTTGCTGCATGACAATGCCCGTCCTCATGTGGCTAATCGGACCAAAGATCTCATCAAATCTTTTCAATGGGAAACTCTAGATCATCCTCCATACAGCCCTGATCTGGCGCCCAGCGACTGCCATTTGTTCCTGCACTTGAAGAAACATCTGGGCGGTCAGCGTCTTCAAGACGATAACAAAGTCAAAACAGTTGTGATACAGTGGTTAACAAGTCAGGCGGCAGAATTTTATGAGGAGGGTATTCAAAAACTGGTGCCACGTTATGACAAGCGCCTCAATATTCACGGAAATTGTACAGAAAAGTAGATTAAGGTACAGGCTTTCATGTAAAAATAAAATTATTGTGATATCTATGCACGTCTTTTTTTTAATTCCAAAATGGTACTGACTTAAAAAAACATGCCTCGTATTATTAAATGGTAGGAGAGGGAGAAATAAGGGTTTCGTTTCCTTTTCAAAGGTAAAATGCAATATTTTTCGAAGAAAACCTTAAAAATTTATATTTTTCATCATTTGATCCCTCTGCTTAACCCAAAACATTGAATTTAACATGCATTTACCAACCATCTTATAATTATGTAACGTGTTCAGCACTTAACTTTGTAATAACTGAGCAGCACAAAAGAAGTAAATAAATAATCAAGCTAAGTTGTTCCGGTAATGGCATGGTAATGAAAGTTAAGTGTTCGTGGCGCTACTAAATTCTGTAGCGGGCTGCTTCTGGAAGTTTTTCGCATAGCTTGTGGATTAATGAATTCTGTGATACAGGTTTGGTGCATTGTTTGAGGCTAGTGAGGGCGTGGTTCTGTAGGACAAGTCCTGTCCCTGTGATATGATTTATCTTGTCGTGGCCGTGACATAAGATAGCCATCATCAACACCTCACGCCTCTCTGCCTTTGTTAACATTCTCTACTTACTTAGCTAAACAGCTCCAACTCCAATAAAATTACGTGAGGTGCTTGGTAAACTTGTGATGCAAGTATCTCTAATCAATTGTGCAGTCTCATCTCGATCTAGACGCTGCACAACTTAAAGGCACATGCGCAGGGGAGCAGCAAACGGGGCAAAGCACCGCATGTAGGGAAAGGAGGAGAGGAGAGGCCTAAAGGCGATCGGATCCGGGTTACGACGTGCAACAATATCAGCCCGAGAGCCCCGGAGATGGGATCTCTATTGGCGCCAAACTTAGATTATACGGAGATGTAAACAAAGCGGGGAAAATGTATTACTCCGCCGGCGACTGTGACTGGAGAGAATATTCGCGCTGTTGTATTCCTACGTGGCAAATATGTGCGCTGTAAACGAAATTCCATGCAACGTTTAGCTTTGCTGTTTCCGATGTTTCAGTAGCTTATGCGGTAGCACTTTTACATTAAGATTGAATGTAAAACTGTGTCTGTATTCTGTAATATATTTTTACTTTTGTACGCTAAAAAGTGACTGAATGCTTACAACAATTACTCAAAAATTTGATTTCTTCACATAACCTCATTTATAAATTAAAAATTAAGGCACGGGTCCTTGTGGAGAATATTGTCACCTAATTACCGGAAGGCCCGACCAGCTAGCAGCCGGGTAGGCGACAGGAGGCATTCAGACTACGCCTACCCATTTGTCTTGTAGCGCTAACGCGGGGGATGTTTGGAAAAACATCGCTAGCCATCTCTTTCCCCCCTCCTTGACGTCTGGAACCTTCAGGATGATTCACTGAACCTGCGAGACTTCCAGAAACAGCGATATTCCTACAAAAAGCGGCTGCAGTTGGCGAGTCAGTTCAGTTCCTGGCGAGCAGCCGTAGGAGCGCCGTGCTAGTGGACGGACTGGAAGATTGTGTACGTGTATCGGAGGAGTTGTACGTAATTGTAAGTGTAGAGTGGACCTGTGACAGACGAACTGGTGAATTGTAATTGTGTGCGCTACGTAATTCTATGTAATCGGCAAGTGTTCCAACTGTAATTCGGTGGAAATAAAGAACATTTTGAGTTTGTGCAATTGGACTTTTAATTTCACGAACCCACAAAGTCACAATATTAATGCTCAGCACCTGCGTGTAGCCACTTTGGCAATGATTTGAAGGTTCTACTGGCATGCAACTGAAAAACAAAGAAAAGAAATATTTTACGTATCCAATTGGAATCTGACAACGGAAGAATTTCTTAAACGATTTCCACTTTAAATTTTCTTTTGATAATTTCTTCGCCACAACAATATATCTTCATCTCAACAATTATTTTTTCTGTTTCTGTACACACATTCAAGTGCTCGTTTGTCTAAAGCTCCACAAATAGGG
Organism: Mantis religiosa; assembly: GCA_030765055.1. Lineage (NCBI taxonomy): Eukaryota > Metazoa > Arthropoda > Insecta > Mantodea > Mantidae > Mantis > Mantis religiosa. The sequence continues at coordinate 11,677 of JAUKNK010000748.1, forward strand.
ATTATTATGTGCTGCTAGAAGCATTTTTGTAATTGTTGGTAGCTCGTTTCTTTCAAAGAAGCTATGCATATTGCGAGGAACAGAACCTTTAACAATTCCATCACATTCATCTTCCAAAACTGACTTCTTTTTCGTAGTTTTCCTGGAGTGGAAGTCCGGCCCGTTTTCACAACCTCACCTCGAGCGACATTAATGTTTGGCGCTGAAACACCGGTATATTCTGCTGACACATTTATGTCCTCTATTGCTAAAGTGTGATATTTTTCACACAACTTCAACACACGTTCAATATACTTTGTTTTTCACTACTTTTTAACGGTTTTCCTCTATGATGTTATGCAGCAAAGTTGTACGACTGATTCTGCCCCTTCCTTCTGCTTTTAAACTGCGCAACCTCAGCGTGATTTCTGTGTGTGTGTGTGTGTGTGTGTGTGTGTGTGTGTGTGTGTGTGTGTGTGTGTGTGTGTGTGTGTGTGTGTGTGTGTGTGTGTAAATTACGTCCTCCAACGTTAAGTCATATCGGGCGATGAATGAAATTGGTGAAATGATGCTCAAATGAGTCCGGGGTCCAAGGAGCTTAGAGCTACCCGACATTCGTATCTAAGGATAAGGGAAAACCCCGGAAAAAACCTTATCAAGGTAACTCACCCTAACCGAGATTTGAACTCGGGACGTGTTGAACGTGAGGCGGACGTGCTACCATCTACGCCGCCGAGGCGGGCAGCGTGCTCTCTGATTAATACGTACAAATTATGTTTACATATATTAAATAAAATACTAATTAATTACTTTTTGTTACATTTGTAATAATGTGACGTACATACATACGCGCGCACGCACTTTCGAAGTAAAGCCTTTATCTGCAGAGAGTTACAAGTCGAAACAGTCAATGATGTCGCACACGTACATGCGCTTTTGTTTACATCGTCCCATAAACTAAGGACGACGCCGGTATAGCTGAGCAGTCCGACCGATGCTAGGAAGAAAGAACTACATGCATACCTCCACCGTCCGGCCGCAACACGTTGCAACACCGTCGCCCATTCCTCCAGTCCTGTAACCTATGGTAAGATGGACGATGACCGGGAATCGAAACTAAGGCCTTCCTAAAGGTAAGCCTCTTAAGCTACCGCGTAGCCATCCAGCTTACAAACTTAAAAATATATAGAAGGAAGTATTTCTGCTTTTGTTTCTGAAAAAAGGGGGAAATTCCTTCATATTGATTATATATAATCTCCGGACCGTTGTTCAGATGTTCAGAAGTGAAACTCTATGGATTTTAAAGTTCTACGTCCCAAGAAACAAGATACCTAATAGCTATGAACAAAAGAATTACTAAGTTCTGAACAATTGAAACCCAATTTTCATGTAAAACATTTTTGTATAGCTCCTAACGTTTACCAATTACACAAAATTATAAAACATTCCTTTTGAATGATATCTTCATATATTATTCCCACAAAAGTCAAGGCTTATATTTTATTTACTAATAAAATGTTTAGATGTATATAATTTAATCAAAATCACCAAAGCCATTCGAGAAAATAAAAACTACCGGAAAGTTTTCTATGTAAATGGTAGTTTTGGGTGGGGTTTGACATAAAAATTTTGGTATTGCATCTCTGGAGAACAGAATTTTTGTTTTTAATTATGCTGTTAACACATATACACACATTACCTTTTTTATTTTTAATGAAGGTATCTGAAGAAATATACTTCGAATGAATTCTGGTATCATATAATTGGATATAACTCAATATTTACCTGTTGGTTATATGGTACAGAAATCAGTGATGTAGAGAATCACGTGGAAGACATTTTTAAAAGTAAAAACACGACCTTCCGAAATCGTTGTTTTGGCACGCTCTTAAAGGAAGTAAATGTTTAGAGGTTACGTCATATTTTGGCACTACAAGAAGAATAAGTGAATAATAATTTAAATTATTACTATGAGATACGACAACGGTACTTACATCCTTGAGCCTCATTTATGCCATTTAGCGCTGTAATTTTCTGTTAAGAAGCTGGCTTCGTATAACAAAGCGTGAGATAGCTTTAACAAGCATAGCCAATATCCGAGAACTTGTAAATTACCTAGGTCTGTACATTCTCAGCAATAAGCGACCGGGGATTTCTCTACGCAGTAATAGCATTTATTTTATACAGCTTCAACATACTCTTCTCTAAACAGCTTAATTGTGCACTTCAAGTTATTGAGAGTAATTTTAATAAATGTTGCATTACACATTTCATTATAGGTACAAGAGAAGTACCTCGAGAGTTTCTTGCTGGTCGCTCTATGTTAGTTCCTAAATTCCAGCCTCTTTCCCAGATATCAGGAGAAAAGATAAAGGTTGGCTATACTTCAGAAAATGAAAATATTCGCAACAATGGATATCTTGTAAATAACTGAGACCACAAAAATAGTTATACGAAATAATATGTGTGTGTTAATTTAGTCTATCTGTTATAGCGTACCAATTACACAAAATTACACAAATTTCCTTCTCAATGGAGAAAAACTTAGCCCTTTTGAGAAAATTCAAGATAATCTAGCCAACCCTCCAAACTTCTTACCACCACTAAAAGCTGTCTGAGCCTATAAATAATCAGTTACTTTCTACTTTATCTAATCATGATAAATCATTGCAAAATAAACCACGTAGTTCGTGGGACAGTAGAATGAGAGGCAAAGAATATTTTCCCCAGGCTCTTCTTGGGAGAACATTTAGTTAAGACATTCTTATTTGCGCATCTCCTATTTTAGTTAGGTACCGAGTGTCGCAGAAATCATGTGCAGTGTTTGCCCCTACATCACTATACAAGATGATACAAACATGCATGCTGAAGTAACAGCACAACAGCATTAGGTAAATACGCAAATACCTCTCCCCCTCTCCCTCTCTCTGTCTTTCAATAAAACTGAGTTATCGCTTCCACAAGAAAATTGAATTCCCTACAGATCAAAAACACAAGGTTGTCCTATAAAACCTGTTCATGTGGGGTCATAAAATGAAATAAATTGCCTTACTTCAGAACTTTATTACTTAAAAGTCTATCAAATTAATTCTGTTAGGTTTGTCAAAATTGCCGTTCTTATTTTCCCTGTAGCATTAATTTTACATTTCCAAAACACGTAATAAAATAACTAAATCGGTATATATAAAGACATATCAGGTGATAAGCCCATCGCCATAGATAAAACCGTGATAGAGCTGTGAAATGGCCGACTTTGTACTCTTTCAAAGAATGCTGTGTAAACAAGCATTACATTCCACAAACGGTTTCACTTCCATTTCGAAGTATATCATGTTAAGGATTTTACGCCCGAAAACTAAATCATCCGCGACTTCGGAAATTGGAAGCTGACATGGTTACCTACCATGGGACTATGAGTGACAATTTTGTGCTATTTAGACCACTATAGTTGAATATAGTTTTCATTCTTGGCGAATTCAGTCTTTGTCCATTGCTTTTTTTATCAGAATCCTTTTAGCTCACTAGTTTCTCTTGCGACAAACCCGCATACCAGACTTAAATTGATTGGGTTCTAATTGGAGCTAAGAGTTCTTTTATCCTCAGGTAAATGGTTGTAGGAAATGGATTTTGGTGGTTGTTGGCTACTCAGTCGTATTAATAACACTTTGTTTCTTGCAGAATTATTTGGTTTAATTCCTACTAAGCTTGCTTATCGATCGGTGACCACCTGTTAGTAAAATTCCTAAAATAAATTCAATTTACTTGAAACCCTTGTTAAACTTGTTTAAAGTTACTTCCGCGCGGTTTCTATTTCTTCTTTATACGGCGACTACTTTGCTCTAATAAACTTCTAATGCTTCTTCCACTTACGCTGGTTGCGCCATTCTTAACTTCCCTACATTTCAGACTTATAAATCTTCGATTCTCCTTCTTAACGCGCATGAACACGTCTTTCCTGTCGTAGTATCACCTTTTAAGTAAGTTTTTCGTACTTCGCGATTCAGTTCGAACCTTATTCTGATCCCCTTTCTAACTTTATCACATGACCAAACTAGCTCACCCTTCTCAAATGTTACATTATTATTATTGGTTTCTCATTTATTTCGAATTTTCGCATTGGTTTGCAAAACTCATTTAACTCATTGACGTTCAGTCCACCCTGAGTTGGGGAACGCCTACCCTGAGTTGCTTGTAACGGTATACATCGTTATCAAATCAGTGAAGTAAATCTCTTTAGCGTTCATGCTCAACTGCATTTTGAAAGCCCTTTGTCCCAACACATTCCTGGCTGGGAGTATTCTATAGTTCCCAGACATTGAACTTTTACTAGCACAAAGAAGAGAACGGTTCTCCCTTCCTGTGTCTCGGAAGTGTACAAATTTTTACAGGAATGTTTTCTTTTCCTTGACTGGACGCTAGTATGTATGTTATATTAAATTATATCCTTCCCTTCTTAACCTTTAATTCAACCGCTATTTTAATCATTACTCTATCCATTCTAATTTAATATTAATATAACAAGATTTTTATACTAGTTTAGCAAAGCATTTTTATTAATTTATCTTCTTTTTTTAATTATCTGTTTTCGATTAATTCGCCGTCTCCTAATTGCTGCCTGATACTGCTGTTACACTCTCATAGATAAGTTTTTAGTGCCAATTAATAAGCCACAGTACATCACTTCCATAGCATTCGAGCAATAGCTTAAGAAATTCTTTTTCCTGGATCGCTTTATCACTTAAAGTCGACATCAAAGTTAATGAAACCACTCGCTACTCATCAGCTCCAGTTGTTCCTCTTAAGTTCCCGCGAAAGTTGCCAGAGTAATTCCAGTTCCCATATTTGGACCCGCAACTTTGAACGGCATTCTTCCTGCCAAAAGCCTTACAATAGCACATCCGATCATGCAACTACTTCCATTTCACAGATGCTCTAACATAGACAGAAATATTGTAAAATGAGGACTTAATCATCTGGATAACTTTAACTTAATACGGATTGAAATTGTCATCACGGTAGATTTAGTTTTGTCATTGTTTTAATTAAGTTCAACTGTTGTCTAATTATTCACTACTGTCCAGAATATGTTATATAACTCTGAAGCTGTCATATTTGATGCAGTGTGAACTATTAAGACAGAAATTGTAATAGGGTAAATGAAAACGAAATTACGAAGCCTTATATCCGAAGGTCATTTAGATACTTGAAAGAGGGTACGTCACATTGTGGCGAGTTTATATTGTTAGATGGAGGTAAAGAGCGTAAACAAGAAGTTTCGAGTGAAAACTGTTGAACGAATGCAACCCCGTCTAAAAAAAGTAGACATTGAAATTGTCATATACTGGTGGAAATTCCTATATGTGACACCCATTTTTCGTACATTCTAATAAACTGCAAAATCATATAAATAGAACATAAGAGTGAAAATTATAGATACTTTCAACAAGAATTTATTAAAAATCACTATCAAATATGAAAAGGCCTTCAGATTCTGCTAAAAGAAGACCCAGCAAGGTTATTTCGAAAGAATTAAAAGGCCTAAAGTCAACATAACCTTTCCTTTTGTACAATTGTGACTTAGGCAAATATATCGACAATTCTAATTTCGGAATGGCTCTAAGAGAATTGCAACGGGTACAAGAACTTTCCAAAACAGTTATTTTATTCTTAATCAGCAAAACGCCAGATAGTGTTATACTGTATTTTTTGTATCCAGATTTATTGAAATCTATTTTACACAGTGTTATATTAGGGTAAGAGTTGATACATAAAAATATACAATTTTAACAAAAATATTTTAAATACTAGAAGGAAGAAATGATCTTTTAATCTAATGCATATTAATTTAAACTATTTCAGACGTTTAAACACTGAGTTTATGAACATCACGAAGTACTTAAACTGTTGTGGCTTCATTAGCAACGATGTGAGCGGAGCAGAAAATTCAGTTCCTAGAGAGTCTACCTTGAATATTAATTCTTGTCTTTCTCTCCAGAAAATGGGACAACAGAAAAGGAGATAAACCACAGTTTGAAATTCTTCACCACACACATGCACTCGGGGTTGGATGTTAACTGAAAGCGTGATAAGTATTCACCAAATTTGCCATGCCCACTTAAAAATTGTGTCAAAACAAAATTTGGTACAAGAGTTTCACATTTTCCTCTGTCATATACACTAGGGAAAAATAATGTTTTTTTTTAAACTTCCATTTCTAATTGTCAGCCATTGTTGGTTCCATTCTTCAAGAATATGTTGATGTATTATTCTCCTTACATTAGAAATAGGACATAAAGAGTAGGTCACAGGAAGATTGGACTCTGCAGGCTTCTTAGTCAAGCAATCAGCTCTCTCTTTATCTAAATATACTGTATATGTGTAGTATACAATGCAGAAATCATTTACGAAGGTCCATGAGCCCAGTACAAACCAAAAATTGGAGCAGTCTTCGAAATTCTTTCCCACTTGTCCAAGGGACAGATGAAACTAAGTCAGCTAAGATCATATTTACACTTGAGAGAATAAGAGTTTGAAAGGAAAATTTTAATTTAATACCTTTACTTCCAAATATTGCATAATAATCCTAAAGTGCCTGTGTTCCACTCCATGAAGTTAAGCTGGAGGACATTTTGGTCAACTGACAAAGGAACGTGGAATAACTGAATGTTTACTTGAACAACAACATTGACACCAAAACGTAAGTCCAAAACTGAATGTTGTTCCATCTGAATTTCGAGGTTCTGAACCTCTGTAACTTAATCTGACATTCCCTTGATGGATGTATTATAGAGATGCTGGAAAATATGAGAGCTCAAACCCAAGAAACAAAAAGGATACGTGGAAGGAAATTAATTACTGGAGGGAATCTGACTGGTGATGCATCCAATATGAAGATGATATTCAAGATATTGAACTACGCCTTCTTGAAGGAATCTGCTGATGAACACAAATGTCATATTTGTTTGTATTTTTAAAAATGCCATAAAGAACCCGATCAGTCTAGTGTATCTAACATCTTTATCCGTTATTTTGAAGTCCTGTTGTAAAGAAAGCACTTCAGATTCTGACTAAATGTGCCAGCTGTTCCGACTCTGATAAATTTATATGCTTTCTAAGTCGACTTAAGCAAAGTATTGTACAACTAAAAGTAGTATAGTATATCAAAATTACACCCACTTCTCATATTTTTCAAATGAGATGTCAATGTGGCCGCTTTAGTGTATAGAATAAGCATATAGAGAAATTTTATTTTCATGTTTTAGATTTTAAATTTCATATTTTATTTTTAATTAAGTTAAAAGAAAATGGTTTTCTGAGCATGTTCAACCTTTATATGTGGCCATTGGCAGATTATCTTTATAACAATTTCTCATCGACCTTGCTGTTCACTCGTTTACTAGTTTGTATCTTTAAGTTTATATTGTACATCTTTGTAAATATTGGAAATAAAAGTGAATAATCTTGACTAAACAAAAATAAGCATCCTCTAGCCAGAAATCGAACTAGGTATCTCTGGATTAATTAATTAGTAACTATCACTGTTTTGATTCATTAAGAAGACAAAAATAAGAGAATACTGTTCCAGTTAATTGATGGAAATTAATCATTTCTTCACACTAGCCGTATATAGGCTAAGGTTTTTGATAGACAGAGTCAACATGAAAAAATCAATGCCATAGCCATTGAACCAGGAGTCCGTGGTTCAAATCCCGGTCATAGCATTGAATTTTTCATGTTGACTATCGAATACGGTTTCATTTAATGATAAGACGAAAGAAATACAAGCGATGTGGGTAAATTGGTAAACTGCAGAATAGAAGATATAGAAAGACAGGAAATATGGGGAGGTCTAGAAAATATGAAATCATTACAATTTTACAAGCAAATAAAAAGAAATTGGGGGCGAGAAGCATATGTAGATTACTGCGATAGGCAAGAGAGAGAAGGGTTAGCATGGATGAGAACAGGAACAATATTTCTAAGAGGGATAAGAGGTAGGGAAAAGGGAATTTGTGAATTGTGTGCTGGAAAAGAAAGCATAGAACACTATGTAACAGAATGCGAGGAGGTTGCAATGTGGAGAAAAAAGGTTTGGGAAGAAAAATGGGAGAAAGTAGAGAAGAGGATAGTAGCTCTAAAATTGTTAACGGGCCGGGAGGAAAAGAAGGTAAGAAGGATTGGCGAGTTCTTGCAGAACGTAAAAGAAAAATGGGCCAGAAATGTAGAAAATATAAGAAAGGAAGATGAGGTAGTAAACTGTAAAATTTTGGAATATGCACAATAAATCTAATCTAATGATAAGTAAAAATTCTCTTAAGTATCGGAAACGATTATTTCTATTAAGAACAATCTTCTCTTCAGTGACATTCTAATCCCGCTACTGGTTACCTACAAGAGCTCCAAGTTAACGCGTGTGCAGTTCGAAGTCAAAGGAACCTGAACCTTCCGCCCACTAATGACCGTCATAAATCTATCTCCACACTTCAGAAATGGAACACTGTCGTTGAGCACCAATAACAACCCTGATTTTCTCGAAGTGACAGCCGCATGTCTACTCCACGTGGAGTCTCAGTTGCCAAAGTTCCAACTTCCAGTTGATCTGTTTCATTGCGTGCAGAAATTCGTTGTGTGTCACGATGTGGAGACCGTGGGAGGAAAATGCAGTGGTAAATGCAAATGAAGCAGTAGATAAATTTCAGTCACGTGAAAATAATCAAAGTGATGACAATAGTGTGAATAACTGGGCCGAGTTATATTACTGGGAAAGCCTCAATAAACAAAGTTATAACGGGAACGGTTTCTAAGAAAATTCAAGAGCTTGTTTTGAACATACATAAATATTTGCTGACAAATAATCTTGGTAAGGGGTCGTGCAATGAACCTAATGATAAATTCTGGGTATTCCCAGAAATACAATAAGAAATATTGTGACGAAAGGAATACCAAAGACGCTGATCAAGCGTGGAAACAAAAGGAAACGTTTCTCTAAAGTAGATAATTTCACGTGCGATTTAATTCGTCGAGAAATTTATAGATTCTATGCAAAAGGGAGAGCGCCCACCTTAGACGAACTGGTTGCACATTTGCAAGAAATTTGTGATTTTCCTTATGGGCTCTGTATTTTGCGCGGTCTCGTAAAGGAGCTGGGTATAAACTACCGCACTTGAATAAGTTAAGGGTTATTATGAAACCCAGTAGAATTGTTGCTTGGCGACATATATAAGGAAGTTTTGCAGTAATGGACATAAGATAATTTAGACGAAACCTGGAATGATACCCATGACGTATCGAGAAACGTGGCAACCTTGCAGAAAGGTTTGCGAGAAGGAGGGTCTATGTTGTAAAACGATTATAAGGGTTCGTCAAAGGCAGAGGCTGACGTGCACAAGCGTTAACTAAACAGATTTTAACTGTTTATCCTACAGGGGGAGACAGCTCGCTGTACTTCGATCGGACACGGATCTATGGTGAGCTCCACCTCTCAGTGAAAAAAGATGCGATGGAGGTGAATCCACAGGCCTGCAGAGGGCGAGAACCGAGCAAGCTACAGAGCTGTGTAAAGTCCATAGCAATTGCAGGATAATACTAGGAGCACTAAAAGTGAGGCTTATCAGCAAGCGTTTCACAGCGGAAGCATCTGAACTACCTGCCCGCATATGTCGAAATATCCTATGAAAATTGTAAGGAACGAAATAAATAAGGGAAGGAAAGGAACTTTAAAGTTATCCAAGTGTTCACCTAGCCCAAATAAAACAATGGAAAACCCCGAATTAGAGCGTTCGATCAACGGGAATCGAACCCACGACCGAATGAAGGCCGTATACATTACTGTCTGAGTTATCCCACCGCTCAGAGCTCTACTAACTACCTGCAGTTAGACTGTTTAAAAGATATTTGGTTTTATATAAGTATACGTCATTTTTCCTTGAAGTAATTCAAGAACAGACATTAAACATAACATTTAGTAAGAGTAAAAGTAAGTGAATATATCACATTGTTAGCAATGTGTAGTAATTTAGGTAGTATCCTCTGTGATATTTGACAGCTTAAAACCAATGCCTCTTAATTATACGAAGCACTTACTGGGCCGTGATACTGCAGGACGCGTGGGTTGCGTTGTCTCCGCCCCTGACTTCTGATGAAATCAACTACTATAAAACATTATCTAAACGCTTGAACCGCCTCAAGCTGGCATTTTAGAAGCTATGTGTGTTGTATACTGACATTTTCGTCCTTTTGAAAGTACACCGCGATCTTATACATCGCCATTACAGAATTCTAATGCAACACCTCCTTATTTATTACCATAAAATAGTTCTTATCTAACTATGCTTCTACTCTCTAGGTTCTACTTGGAGAAGTTCTGAAGTCTGACTGTGTAAAATAGTTATAATAAATGAGAGCTAAAATTATTCTGGGTTAAAGATGAATTCAAAAAATTTTGGTAAATGGTAAATGCTCAATTCCTGGTTAAGTTTGATGAAAGTTCAAACCCTTCTTGGTTGATTAAATTTCAGTGAATTACTGGCAACTAGATATACAAGAGAAATAAATTTGAAAGAAATACACACATACAATTGTAGTTTTTTGGAATTGATTTTTCATAGCTGTATGAAAACCAAT
>JAUKNK010000749.1:0-55093 GCA_030765055.1 Mantis religiosa
AGATAGTCCTAGACTATCTCCTAGATAATCCTAGACTATCTCCTAGATAGTCCTAGACTATCTCCTAGATAATCCTAGACTATCTCCTAGATAGTCCTAGACAAATCGTAGATGGTCCCAGACCAGATCCTAGATAGTCCTAGACTATCTCCTAGATAGTCCTAGACTATCTCCTAGATAGTCCTAGACTATCTCCTAGATAGTCCTAGACTATCTCCTAGATAGTCCTAGACTATCTCCAGGATAGTCCTAGACAATTCCTAGATAGTCCTAGACTATCTCCTAGATAGACCTAGACAAATCCTAGATACTCCTAGACTAGATCCTAGATAGTCCTAAACTATCTCCTAGATAGTCCTAAACTATCTCCTAGATAGTCCTAGACTATCTCCAAGATAGTCCTAGACAAATCCTAGATAGTGTTAGACACTCCCCTAGATAGTCCTAGACAAATCCTAGATAGTCCTAGACTAGATCCTAGATAGTCCTAGACTATCTCCTAGATAGTCCTAGACTATCTCCTAGATAGTCCTAGACTATCTGCTAGATAGTCCTAGACTCCTAGATAATCCTAGACTATCTCCTAGATAGTCCTAGACAAATCCTAGATAGTCCTAGATTATCTCCTAGATAGTCCTAGACTATCTCCTAGATAGTCCTAGACTATCTCCTAGATAGTTCTAGACTATCTTATAGATAGTTCTAGACAAATCCTAGATAGTCCTAGAATATCTCCTAGATAGTTCTAGACAAATCCTAGATAGGCCTAGACTATCCCCTAGATAGTCCTAGACAGATCCTAGATAGTCCTAGGCTATCTCCTAGATACACCTAGACTATCACATAGATAGTCCTAGACAAATCCTAGACAAGTCCTAGACTAGTCCTTGATAGTTCTAGACTATCTCCTAGATAGTCCTAGACTATCTCCTAGATAGTTCTAGACTATCTCCTAGATAATCCTAGACTATCTCCTAGATAGTCCTAGACAAATCCTAGATAGTCCTAGACTAGATCCTAGATAGTCCTAGAACATCTCCTAGATAGTCCTATACTATCTCCTAGATAGTCCTAGACAAATCCTAGATAATCCTAGACTAGATCCTAGATAATCCTAGACTATCTCCTAGATAGTCCTAGACTATCTCCTAGATAATCCTAGACTATCTCCTAGATAGTCCTAGACAAATCCCAGATAGTCCTACGCTATCTCCTAGATAGTCCTAGACTATCTCCTAGATAGTCCTAGACTCTCTCCTAGATAGTCCTAGACTAGATCCTAGATAGTCCTAGACTATCTCCTAGATAGTCCTAGACAAATCCTAGATAGTCCTAGACTAGATCCTAGATAGTCCTAGACACATCCTAGATAGTCCTAGACTATCTCCTAGATAGTCCTAGACTATTACCTAGATAGTCCTAGACAAATCCTAGATAGTCCTAGACTAGATCCTAGATAGTCCTAGACTATCTCCTAGATAGTCCTAGACTATCTCCTAGATAGTCCTAGACTATCTCCTAGATAATCCTAGAATATCTCCTAGATAGTCCTAGACAAATCCCAGATAGTCCTACACTATCTCCTAGATAGTCCTAGACTATCTCCTAGATAGTCCTAGACTCTCTCCTAGATAGTCCTAGACTATATCCTAGATAGTCCTAGACTATCACCTAGATAGTCCTAGACAAATCCTAGATAGTCCTAGACAAATCCTAGATAGTGTTAGACTCTCCCCTAGATAGTCCTAGACAAATCCTAGATACTCCTAGACTAGATCCTAGATAGTCCTAAACTATCTCCTAGATAGTTGTAAACTATCTCCTAGATAGTCCTAGACAAATTCTAGATAGTCCTAGACTAGATCCAAGATAGTCCTAGACTATCTCATAGATAGTCCTAGACTATCTCCTAGATAATCATAGACTATCTCCTAGATAGTCCTAGACTATCTCCTAGATAGTCCTAGACTATCTCCTAGATAATCCTAGACTATCTCCTAGATAGTCCTAGACAAATCCTAGATAGTCCTAGACTATCTCCTAGATACTCCTAGACTATCTCCTAGATAGTCCTGGACTATCTCCTAGGTAATCCTAGACTATCTCCTAGATAGTCCTGGACTATCTCCTAGATAATCCTAGACTATCTCCTAGATAGTCCTAGACTATCTCCTAGATAATCGTAGACTATCTCCTAGATAATCCTAGACTATCTCCTAGATAGCCCTAGGCAAATCCTAGATAGTCCACGACTATCTCCTAGATAGTCCTAGACTATCTCCTAGATAGTCCTAGACTATCTCCTAGATAGTCCTAGACTAGATCCTCGATAGTCCTAGACTATCTTCTAGATAGTCCTAGACAAATCCTAGATAGTCCTGGACTATCCCCTAGATAGGCCTAGACAAATCCTAGGTAGTCTTAGACTATCTCCTAGATAGTCCTAGACTATCACATAGATAGTCCTAGACTATCTGCTAGATAGTCCTAGACTATCTCCTAGATAATCCTAGTAAATCCTAGATAGTCCTAGACTGATCCTAGATAGTCCTGGACTATCTCCTATATAGTCCTAGACAAATCCTAGATAGTCCTAGACAAATCCTAGATAGTCCTAGACAAATACTAGATAGTCCTAGACAAATACTAGATAGTCCTGGACTATCTCCTAGATAGTCATAGACAAATCCTAGATAGTCCTAGACTATCTCCTAGCTAGTCCTAGTCTATCTCCTAGATATTCCTAGACAAATCCTAGACAAGTCCTAGACAAGTCCTAGATAGTCCTAGACTATCTCCTAGATAGTCCTAGACTATCTCCTAGATATTCCTAGACAAATCCTAGACAAGTCCTAGACAAGTCCTAGATAGTCCTAGACTATCTCCTAGATAGTCCTAGACTATCTTCTAGATAGTCCTAGACAAATACTAGATAGTCCTAGACTATCCCCTAGATAGTCCTAGACAAATTCTAGATAGTCCTAGGCTATCTCCTAGATAGTCCTAGACTATCACATAGATAGTCCTAGACTATCTCCTAGATAGTCCTAGACTATCTCCTAGATAGTCCTAGACTATCTTCTAGATAGTCCTAGACAAATACTAGATAGTCCTAGACTATCCCCTAGATAGTCCTAGACAAATTCTAGATAGTCCTAGGCTATCTCCTAGATAGTCCTAGACTATCACATAGATAGTCCTAGACTATCTCCTAGATAGTCCTAGACAAATCCTAGATAGTCCTAGACTATCTTCTAGATAGTCCTAGACAAATCCTAGATAGTCCTAGAATATCTCCTAGATAGTTCTAGACAAGTCCTAGATAGTCCTTGACAAATCCTAGATAGTCCTAGGCTATCTCCTAGATAGTCCTAGACTATCTCATAGATAGTCCTAGACTATCTCCTAGATAGTCCTAGACAAATTCTAGATAGTCCTAGACTAGATCCAAGATAGTCCTAGACTATCTCATAGATAGTCCTAGACTATCTCCTAGATAGTCCTAGACTATCACATAGATAGTCCTAGACTATCTCCTAGATAGTCTTAGACTATCTCCTAGATAGTCCTAGACTATCTCCTAGATAATCCTAGACTATCTCCTAGATAGTCCTAGAGAAATCCTAGAGAAATCCTAGATAGTCCTAGACTATCTCCTAGATAGTCCTAGACTATCTCCTAGATAGTCCTAGACAAATCCTAGATACTCCTAGACTAGATCCTAGATAGTCCTAAACTATCTCCTAGATAGTTGTAAACTATCTCCTAGATAGTCCTAGACAAATTCTAGATAGTCCTAGACTAGATCCAAGATAGTCCTAGACTATCTCATAGATAGTCCTAGACTATCTCCTAGATAATCATAGACTATCTCCTAGATAGTCCTAGACTATCTCCTAGATAGTCCTAGACTATCTCCTAGATAATCCTAGACTATCTCCTAGATAGTCCTAGACAAATCCTAGATAGTCCTAGACTATCTCCTAGATAGTCCTAGACTATCTCCTAGATACTCCTAGACTATCTCCTAGATAGTCCTGGACTATCTCCTAGATAATCCTAGACTATCTCCTAGATAGTCCTGGACTATCTCCTAGATAATCCTAGACTATCTCCTAGATAGTCCTAGACTATCTCGTAGATAATCGTAGACTATCTCCTAGATAATCCTAGACTATCTCCTAGATAGTCCTAGGCAAATCCTAGATAGTCCACGACTATCTCCTAGATAGTCCTAGACTATCTCCTAGATAGTCCTAGACTAGATCCTCGATAGTCCTAGACTATCTTCTAGATAGTCCTAGACAAATCCTAGATAGTCCTGGACTATCCCCTAGATAGGCCTAGACAAATCCTAGGTAGTCTAAGACTATCTCCTAGATAGTCCTAGACTATCACATAGATAGTCCTAGACTATCTGCTAGATAGTCCTAGACTATCTCCTAGAAAATCCTAGTAAATCCTAGATAGTCCTAGACTGATCCTAGATAGTCCTGGACTATCTCCTATATAGTCCTAGACAAATCCTAGATAGTCCTAGACAAATCCTAGATAGTCCTAGACAAATACTAGATAGTCCTGGACTATCTCCTAGATAGTCCTAGACAAATCCTAGATAGTCCTCGACTATCTCCTAGATAGTCCTGGACTATCTCCTACATAGTCCTAGACAAATCCTAGATAGTCCTAGACTATCTCCTAGCTAGTCCTAGACTATCTCCTAGATATTCCTAGACAAATCCTAGACAAGTCCTAGACAAGTCCTAGATAGTCCTAGACTATCTCCTAGATAGTCCTAGACTATCTTCTAGATAGTCCTAGACAAATACTAGATAGTCCTAGACTATCCCCTAGATAGTCCTAGACAAATTCTAGATAGTCCTAGGCTATCTCCTAGATAGTCCTAGACTATCACATAGATAGTCCTAGATTATCTCCTAGATAGTCCCAGACTATCTCCTAGATAGTCCTAGACTATCTTCTAGATAGTCCTAGACAAATACTAGATAGTCCTAGACTATCCCCTAGATAGTCCTAGACAAATTCTAGATAGTCCTAGGCTATCTCCTAGATAGTCCTAGACTATCACATAGATAGTCCTAGACTATCTCCTAGATAGTCCTAGACAAATCCTAGATAGTCCTAGACTATCTTCTAGATAGTCCTAGACAAATCCTAGATAGTCCTAGAATATCTCCTAGATAGTTCTAGACAAGTCCTAGATAGTCCTTGACAAATCCTAGATAGTCCTAGGCTATCTCCTAGATAGTCCTAGACTATCTCATAGATAGTCCTAGACTATCTCCTAGATAGTCCTAGACAAATTCTAGATAGTCCTAGACTAGATCCAAGATAGTCCTAGACTATCTCCTAGATAGTCCTAGACTGTCACATAGATAATCCTAGACTATCTCATAGATAGTCATAGACTATCTCCTAGATAATCCTAGACTATCTCCTAGATAGTCCTAGACTATCTCCTAGATAGTCCTAGACTATCTCCTAGATACTCCTAGACTATCTCCTAGATAGTCCTGGACTATCTCCTAGATAATCCTAGACTATCTCCTAGATAGTCCTAGATGAGCTCCTAGATAGTCCTAGATGAGCTCCTAGATAGTCCTAGATGAGCTCTTAGATAGTCCTAGGTGAGCTCCTAGATAGTCCTAGATGAGCTCCTAGATAAACCTAGATGAGTTCCTAGATAGTCCTAGATGAGCTCCTAGATAATCCTAGATGAGCTCCTAGATAAACCTAGATGAGCTCCTAGATAATCCTAGATGAGCTCCTAGATAGTCCTAGATGAGCTCCTAGATAAACCTTGATAAGCTCCTAGATAAACCTAGATGAGCTCCTATATAGTCCTAGATGAGCTCCTAGATAAACCTAGATGAGCTCCTAGATAAACCTAGATGAGCTCCTAGATAAACCTAGATGAGCTCCTAGATAAACCTGGATGAGTTCCTAGATAGTCCTAGATGAGCTCCTAGATAGTCCTAGATGAGCTCCTAGATAGTCCTAGATGAGCTCCTAGATAGTCCTAGATCAGCTCCTAGATAGTCCTAGATGAGCTCCTAGATAATCCTAGACTATCTCCTAGATAGTCCTAGACAAATCCTAGATAGTCCTAGACTATCTCCTAGATAGTCCTAGACTATCTCCTAGATAGTCCTAGACTATCTCCTAGATAGTCCTAGACTATCTCCTAGATAGTCCTAGACAAATCGTAGATAGTCCTAGACTATCTCGTAGATAGTCCTAGACAAATCCTAGATAGTCCTAGACAAATCCTAGACAAGTCCTAGACTAGTCCTAGATAATTCTAGACTATCTCCTAGATAGTCCTAGACTATCTCCTAGATAGTCCTAGACTATCTCCTAGATAATCCTAGACTATCTCCTAGATAGTCCTAGACAAATCCTAGATAGTCCTAGACTAGATATTAGATAGTCCTAGACTATCTCCTAGATCGTCCTAGACTATCTCCTAGATAGTCCTATACTATCTCCTAGATAGTCCTAGTAAATCCTAGATAGTCCCAGACCAGATCCTAGACAGTCCTAGACTATCTCCTAGATAGTCCTAGACTATCTCCTAGATAGTCCTAGACTATCTCCTAGATAATCCTAGACTATCTCCTAGATAGTCCTAGACTAGATCCTAGATAGTCCTAGACTATCTCCTAGATACTCCTAGACTATCTCCTAGATAGTCCTGGACTATCTCCTAGATAATCCTAGACTATCTCCTAGATAGTCCTAGACTATCTCCTAGATAGTCCTAGACTATCTCCCAGATAGTCCTAGACTAGATCCTAGATAGTCCTAGACTATCTCCAGGATAGTCCTAGACAATTCCTAGATAGTCCTAGACTATCTCCTAGATAGACCTAGACAAATCCTAGATACTCCTAGACTAGATCCTAGATAGTCCTAAACTATCTCCTAGATAGTCCTAAACTATCTCCTAGATAGTCCTAGACTATCTCCAAGATAGTCCTAGACAAATCCTAGATAGTGTTAGACACTCCCCTAGATAGTCCTAGACAAATCCTAGATAGTCCTAGACTAGATCCTAGATAGTCCTAGACTATCTCCTAGATAGTCCTAGACTATCTCCTAGATAGTCCTAGACTATCTGCTAGATAGTCCTAGACTATCTCCTAGATAATCCTAGACTATCTCCTAGATAGTCCTAGACAAATCCTAGATAGTCCTAGACTATCTCCTAGATAGTCCTAGACTATCTCCTAGATAGTCCTAGACTATCTCCTACATAGTTCTAGACTATCTTATAGATAGTTCTAGACAAATCCTAGATAGTCCTAGAATATCTCCTAGATAGTTCTAGACAAATCCTAGATAGGCCTAGACTATCCCCTAGATAGTCCTAGACAGATCCTAGATAGTCCTAGGCTATCTCCTAGATACACCTAGACTATCACATAGATAGTCCTAGACAAATCCTAGATAGTCCTAGACTATCTCCTAGATAGTCCTAGACTATCTCCTAGATAGTTCTAGACTATCTCCTAGATAGTCCTAGACAAATCCTAGATAGTCCTAGACTATCTCCTAGATAGCCCTAGACAAATCCTAGATAGTCCTAGACTATCTGCTAGATAGTCCTATACTATCTCCTAGATAGTCCTAGACTAGATCCTAGATAGTCCTAGACAAATCCTAGATAGTCCTATAGTAGATCCTAGATAGTCCTAGACTATCTCCTAGATAGTCCTAGACTATCTTCTAGATAGTCCTAGACAAATACTTGATAGTCCTAGACTATCCCCTAGATAGTCCTAGACAAATTCTAGTTAGTCCTAGGCTATCTCCTAGATAGTCCTAGACTATCACATAGACAGTCCTAGACTATCTCCTAGATAGTCATAGACAAATCCTAGATAGTCCTAGACTATCTCCTAGATAGTCCTAGACAAATCCTAGATAGTCCTAGAATATCTCCTAGATAGTTCTAGACAAATCCTAGATAGTCCTAGACAAATCCTAGATAGTCCTAGACAAATCCTAGATTGTCCTAGACTATCTCCTAGATAGTCCTAGACTATCTCCTAGATAGTCCTAGACAAATCCTAGATAGTCCTATAGTAGATCCTAGATAGTGCTAGACTATCTCCTAGATAATCCTAGACTATCTCCTAGATAGTCCTAGACAAATCCTAGATAGTCCTACACTATCTCCTAGATAGTCCTAGACTATCCCCTATATAGTCCTAGACAAATCCTAGATAGTCCTAGACTATCTCCTAGATAGTCCTAGACTATCACATAGATAGTCCTAGACTATCTCCTAGATAGTCCTAGACTAGATCCTAGATAGTCCTAGACTATCTTCTAGATAGTCCTAGACAAATCCTAGATAGTCCTAGACTATCTCCTAGATAGTCCTAGACTATCTCCTAGATCGTCCTAGACTATCTCCTAGATAGTCCTAGACTATCTCCTAGATAGTCCTAGTAAATCCTAGATAGTCCTAGACTAGATCCTAGATAGTCCTAGACTAGATCCTAGATAGTCCTAGACAAATCCTAGATAGTCCTGGACTATCTCCTAGATAGGCCTAGACAAATCCTAGATAGTCCTAACCTATCTCCTTGATAGTCCTGGACTATCTCCTAGATAGTCCTAGACAAATCCTAGATAGTCCTAGACTATCTCCTACCTAGTCCTAGACTACCTCCTAGATATTCCTAGACATATCCTAGACAAGTCCTAGACAAGTCCTAGATAGACCTAGACTATCTCCTAGATAGTCCTAGACTATCTTCTAGATAGTCCTAGACAAAACCTAGATAGTCCTAGACAAATCGTAGATAATCCTAGACTATCTCCTAGATAGTCCTAGACAAACCCTAGATAGTCCTAGACAAATCCTAGACAAGTCCTAGACTAGTTCAAGATAGTTCTAGACTATCTCCTAGGTAGTCCTAGACTATCTCTTAGATAGTTCTAGAGTATCTCCTAGATAATCCTAGATTATCTCCTAGATAGTCCTAGACAAATCCTAGATAGTCCTAGACTAGATCCTAGAAAGTCCTAGACTATCTCCTAGATAGTCCTAGACAAATCCTATATAGTCCTAGACAAATCCTAGATAGTCCTAGACTATCTCCTAGATAGTCCTAGACAAATCCTAGATAGTCCTAGACTAGATCATAGATAGTCCTAGACCATCTCCTAGATAGTCCTAGACTATCTCCTAGATAGCCCTAGACAAATCCTAGATAGTTCTAGACTATCTCCTAGATAGTCCTAGACTATCTCCTAGCTAGTCGTAGACAAATCCTAGATAGTCCTAGACTAGACCCTAGATAGTCCTGGACTATCTGCTCGATAGTCCTAGACAAATCCTAGATAGTCCTAGACTAGATCCTCGATAGTCCTAGACTATCTTCTAGATAGTCCTAGACAAATCCTAGATAGTCCTAGACTATCTCCTAGATAGTCCTAGAATATCTCCTAGATAGTCCTAGACAAATCCTAGGTAGTCCTAGACAAATCCTAGACAAGTCCTAGACAATTCCTAGATAGTCCTAGACTATCTCATATATAGTCCTAGACCATCTCCTAGAGAAATCCTAGACAAATCCTAGACAAGTTCTATACAAGTCCTAGATAGTCCTAGAGTATCTCCTAGATTGTCCTAGATGAGCTCCTAGATAGTCCTAGATGAGCTCCTACATAAAGCTAGATGAGCTCCTAGATAAACCTAGATGAGCTCCTAGATAAACCTAGATGAGCTCCTAGATAGTCCTAGATGAGCTCCTAGATAAACCTAGATGAGCTCCTAGATAAACCTAGATGAGCGCCTAGATAAACCTAGATGAGCTCCTAGATAAACCTAGATGAGCTACTAGATAGTCCTAGATGAGCTACTAGATAGTCCTAGATGAGCTCCAAGATAGTCCTAGATGAGCTCCTAGATAAACCTAGATACGCTCCTAGATCAACCTAGATGAGCTCCGAGATAAACGTAGATAAGCTGCTATATAGTCCTAGATGAGCTCCTAGATAAACCTAGATGAGCTCCTAGATAAACCTAGATGAGCTCCTAGATAAACCTAGATAAGCTCGTATATAGTCCTAGATGAGCTCCTAGATAAACCTAGATAAGTTCCTATATAGTCCTAGATGAGCGCCTAGATGAACCTAGATGAGCTCCTAGATAAACCTAGATAAGCTCCTATATAGTCCTAGATGAGCTCCTAGACAAACATAGATAAGCTCGTATATAGTCCTAGATGAGCTCCTAGATAAACCTAGATAAGCTCTTATATAGTCCTAGATAAGCTCCTAGATAAACCTAGATAAGCTCGTATATAGGCCTAGATAAGCTCCGATTTAGTCCTAGATGAGAATGGTCATCTTCACCGTTACGATCCGTCGCACGTTTTAGGAGCTACGGCTCTGGCGGGAAAACGACGTTACCTTCGGGGGCTTATTTCCGGGCCGCGGTCGGGCGGACGAGGACCAAACTCGGTATTCCCGGGTAGGTCTACCTCCCCTAACAGAATCGGTGTTCAAAAACCTTACATCTATACCGCAAGCCCGTCATCCGAGGTACCGGACCTTTGCACTTGTCGCGGTATCGAACCTACTACCGCCGTAAGCTAATGCCCCACACGGGGCGATAGTACTCGACTAGAGGAAGAGTTTGACACCTCTCGCAAGTCTCTGCGGTCCTCGGTTCGAAAGTTGTGTAAAGTGTCTCAGACAGCGCCTCAAAGCCTAGCTGTACTATAGACGGGCGCTTAGAGGTGAAGTAGCTAAGTTCCCGAGACCGCTCTCGCGGCCGAACCGCTTGGACGATGACCACCAAAATCGGAAATCTTGTCAATCTCGACGAGCCCTACAAAAAAGTTTATGTACACTTTTGCTGTAGGACGCACCGTTTAAAAATTCATTTTACTCGAGCGGTTTTTCTCCGGGTTTGCCGAAGAGCTAGAACCGCCAAATTTCGCCGGGGAGCGTACTTTGGGATGCTCTAAGACCTGCGACTGTCAAAAAGGTCGACCGCGTATACCCCATATACCGTAACAGGATACCCCCCGTTTAGGCTAGTTGCGCGTATCTCGCGTACGAGCTAAACTCAGATTCGTCTACTAGAGTTAGGAGAGAATATTCCTGCCGAGTTACAAGTCTTTGCTGCTATTAGTGACATAGATATTAATTATCAAAGGTCGTAACGGTTATCGAACCGGGGACTCTAAACGCCTGGGCCGAGCGCGACTAGACTCGGCAGGCACGTAGTACTAAACGAGTGCTAATGGGATATAAAGTCAGATCTCTTATATCGGCAGCCGTTTTCTAGATATAAGGTACAGTTTGGCAAAGTTTAAGAGCTTCCAGCGGTCACAAATGAGCTAGTTAGTGCTTCAAACTCGAAAGGCGGACCTTCACTGATAAGTACTAGAACATGTCGTAGTTACACGTCATTGCTGCTATTAGCGACAGAGATATTAAATATCTAAGGTCGTAACGGTTATCGAACCGCGGACTCTAAACGCCTGGGCCGAGCGGGACCAGACCCGGCAGGCACGTAGTACTAAACGTGTGCTAACGGGATATAAAGTCAGATCTCTTATATCGGCAGCCATTTACTAGTTATAACAATCGTCTGGATAAAGTTCGGCAGCTTCCAGCGGTCACAAATGAGTTAGTTTTTGCTTCAAACTCGAAAGGCTGACCTTCACTGAGAAGTACTAGAACAAGTCGTGTTCAAACTGTCGAGAAAGCGACGAGAAAGTACACAAAAAATAGTGATTTGCGTAGGGGTCGAACCAAGGGTCGGAGAGCAATGCCGCTCACTGCAGCTTCTCGGGCTTTTTACGAGAAAGAGTTTGACACCTCGATCACGTTAATCGGACCAGCGGTTCGGGAGTTCTCGAATTTTGAAGGTTGCACGTTTTATTTTACGTATGAATATACTACGCAGTTGTACCCACCTGCCTAGGTCGGGGACCATTTTTGCGTAAGATAATTCTGTTAATATCTCCCAAAGTTCTGGGCAGATCTGCACCAAACTTTGAACAGTGACATATTTAATTACTAGCAACAACCTACTAAAGTCAAAAAGTCTAAAAAAGCGGTGCAAAAGGGCGTAAACAGTCTCCCGCGTCCACAGGCCGAACCAAAGGGCCGATCTCAAATCTGGAAAAAACATGTTAAACCTCAAGTCAAGGGCTTTCATTTGATACCTGGCTCAAGTCTGTGCTACCCTTAGCGACAGAGTTATTAATTATCAAAGGGGGAAACATTTATCGAACCGCGGACTCTAAACGCGTGGCCGGAGAACGACCACACTCGCCACGCACGTAGTACCAGACGTGTGCTAACGGGATATAAAGTCAGATCTCGAACATCGGCAGCCGTTTCCTAGTTATAACAAAAGTTTCCAATGACGTGCTAGGGGTCGAACCAAGGGTCGGAGAGCAAAGCCGCATAGCACAACTTCTCGGGCTTTTTATAAGAAAGAGTTTGACACCTCGATCACGCTTATAGCAGTTACGGTTCGGGAGGAATCGAATTTTTAAGGGAAATATATTTACGAAATTTCTAGGAAATATTTCTTGTAACTTTCCATTCCCAAATGTGTACGTGCGTAAGATAATTCTGTTAATTTCTCCCAAAGTTCTCGTGCGATCTGCACCAAACTTTGAACAGCGACTTATTTAATTAGTGGCTCGAAGCTATTAGAGTGTAAAAGTCGAGAAGCGGGTCAAAGGGCCTAACCAGTTTTTTGTCTATAATTGCCGAACCAAAGGTCCGATCTCAAATCTGAAAAAAACATGTTAAAGCTCAAATTAAGGGCTTTCATTTCATACCTGGTTTGAATCTCTGCGACCAAGGACGGCGGAGTTAGGACCGACAACGTGCTGTTGCCAGGGCTGGCTAGTGACGTCACAACCCACGCTAGGCTTTGCAGAACAATGAAAATTCATGCAAACTTCCGAGGCTTACATCTCGCAAACTACTGGTGCAATCTGCACCAAACTCGGCATGCACACTAATTTTAACACCTACTTTAATATGCACTAGTCACAATTTGCACACGACGTCCAGAAATGGACGCAATCCTATGCCACTGTACTTTGGCGTCTAGACGCCGAACTAATGGACGCAGGGCAAAACTAAAAGCATGTATGGCAAGCTGGTAAAGAGCACTTTCATTTGGTACCAAGTTTCACTTCCTAGGTCAAAGATGTCCGGAGTAATTGGCCGAAATTCAGGAGCTCAGGCACACGCGACTTGCAAAGTTGCCGGCTCGAAACCCCACCCCCAAGCCCAAAGACTGCCGCGTCCCAAGCGCGCAGTGGTTAGTTCTTTTTTCCGAGCGAAGCGAGGAAAAAAATTACTAACTACTCGTTTATTCCGAACTAAAAATCGATTGCGCCCAAACCGCTACGAGTTAAGGAACCAAACTTTAATACATTCTTATTCTCACGTCAAAGTTTTTTTTGACGCTAGCCGCGTCTCGCTCGGTGCAGCCGTTCGGCCGATCGTGACAATTTTCGATTAGCGAAAGTAAAGCGCCCTGCGCGCACCGTTTGGAGTTAAGAAACCAAACTCGGTGCACGCACCCTACTCGAAACTGGCTTTCTTCTGCACCAAGCCGCATCTCGATATCTGCACTTTTTCCGGTTTTTCACCAATATTTTGGGGCTCCGTAACGCTCGAACCGAGGACCCTACCACCTCCAAATTCGCTGGGCGGCTTCGCAATTACGTCCTCTACAAAAAAGCTTATGTGAACAGAGGCCGCGCGACCCATACTTACCAAGCTATTCCATATTTCCCGAACACGCCCAACTAACCCCACCTCTCGCTTACAATTTAGGCAATCGCACCTCATATCCCAAAAGTAGGCGTTATTCTAACACCTCCTGCCGAATTTCGCTCCTCTCCGGCCACCCGTTCCCCAGAAAAAAAATAAAACATTTTACCAAAATACGTTCTCCCGATCGCTCTCGCGGCCAACCTAATAGGACCAAAGTCACGAAAATCGATAGGCGGCCTCGTACTAAGTCCTTCTAGACGATATTAAAGTCTCGTCGCAGTCACTGTTGTAAAAGTACACGAAAACGACTCGGAGCTGTTTTATGCGAACCAAGGACTCCCGCCGTCAAACCAGTGACAGCAGCAACTCGAAAATCGATAGACGGGCTCACACTCACCTCTTCTAGACGATATTTAAGTCTTGTCGCAGTTCCACTTATTAAAGTTCACAAAAACGGCTTGAATATGTCTCTCACCGGCGTCCCTTTGAGATGGGCCCACGGGCGCACTAAGGGCCCTACTCCAATGTGTAAAAGTGGCAGACGAAGCCAAGACTCAGTTCTACAAGCCTATATTAATTTGGATTCTCTGCGTTAATTTATGTCTAAGATGCAAGCGTCCGAAAATGTCAGTTTTTGACTCACGGGAAAATGCCGACTACTAAAACGCCGTAAACAACGCATCGATCTACGGACTCTAGCGGCCAAACCAGGCACATCACTTGCTCCAAAACCAACACAAATCTTCCTCACAATGTCTTCTTGTGGCAAAAATTATAAAAATTCCCAAAGGGTCCTTAGATTTTCGGCATATAGCCTCGGTTTATACCGGTTAAACTTGTAATTTTTATGTCCTTTCTAACACCGTTTTTTCTAATATCTCTTGAACCATTATAGATAGAGACTTGATTCTTTCACCGATGGATTTGTCATGACGAGATCTACATTTGATTATAACATGGTCATAGGGTAATTCATAGCGCCGCCGCCAGAGGCGCTGAACGCTCTGCGCGATGGTTTTTTCGTTCTAGCAGCTACACTATTTTTGATATCGACATGATTCTTGTATTGATGGATTGCCCGTGTCTAAATCTACATACCACTACAACACCGTCACTCCGCAACGTCAGGAACTGCCGCTAGGGGCGCTGATCTATGCTTGACGGTTTTTTGGCCATTACGGCTAAACTATTATAGATAGCGACGTCATTCTCTTACCGATGGATTGCCCGTGTCTATATCTACATAAGACTATAGCACGGTCTCTGCGACTTGTGAACAACTGCCGCCAGGGGCGCTGAAGTATAACTATATAACAATACAAGTATAACTATATAACAATACAAGTATAACTATATAACAGTACAAGTATAACTATATAACAATACAAGTATAACTATATAACAATACAAGTATAACTATATAACAGTACAAGTATAACTATACAAGTATAACTATATAACAATACAAGTATAACAGTACAAGTATAACTATACAAGTATAACTATATAACAATACAAGTATAACTATATAACAGTACAAGTATAACTATATAACAGTACAAGTATAACTATATAACAATACAAGTATAACTATATAACAATACAAGTATAACTATATAACAGTACAAGTATAACTATATAACAGTACAAGTATAACTATATAACAATACAAGTATAACTATATAACAGTACAAGTATAACTATATAACAGTACAAGTATAACTATATAACAGTACAAGTATAACTATATAACAGTACAAGTATAACTATATAACAGTACAAGTATAACTATATAACAATACAAGTATAACTATATAACAGTACAAGTATAACTATATAACAATACAAGTATAACTATATAACAGTACAAGTATAACTATATAACAGTACAAGTATAACTATATAACAATACAAGTATAACTATATAACAGTACAAGTATAACTATATAACAATACAAGTATAACTATATAACAATACAAGTATAACTATATAACAGTACAAGTATAACTATATAACAATACAAGTATAACTATATAACAGTACAAGTATAACTATATAACAATACAAGTATAACTATATAACAATACAAGTATAACTATATAACAATACAAGTATAACTATATAACAATACAAGTATAACTATATAACAGTACAAGTATAACTATATAACAGTACAAGTATAACTATATAACAATACAAGTATAACTATATAACAGTACAAGTATAACTATATAACAATACAAGTATAACTATATAACAGTACAAGTATAACTATATAACAATACAAGTATAACTATATAACAGTACAAGTATAACTATATAACAATACAAGTATAACTATATAACAGTACAAGTATAACTATATAACAATACAAGTATAACTAAATAACAGTACAAGTATAACTATATAACAGTACAAGTATAACTATATAACAGTACAAGTATAACTATATAACAGTACAAGTATAACTATATAACAGTACAAGTATAACTATATAACAATACAAGTATAACTATATAACAATACAAGTATAACTATATAACAATACAAGTATAACTATATAACAATACAAGTATAACTATATAACAGTACAAGTATAACTATATAACAGTACAAGTATAACTATATAACAATACAAGTATAACTATATAACAGTACAAGTATAACTATATAACAGTACAAGTATAACAATACAAGTATAACTATATAACAGTACAAGTATAACTATATAACAGTATAACTATATAACAGTACAAGTATAACTATATAACAGTACAAGTATAACTATATAACAGTACAAGTATAACTATATAACAATACAAGTATAACTATATAACAATACAAGTATAACTATATAACAGTACAAGTATAACTATATAACAATACAAGTATAACTATATAACAATACAAGTATAACTATATAACAGTACAAGTATAACTATATAACAGTACAAGTATAACTATATAACAATACAAGTATAACTATATAACAGTACAAGTATAACTATATAACAGTACAAGTATAACAATACAAGTATAACTATATAACAGTATAACTATATAACAGTACAAGTATAACTATATAACAGTATAACTATATAACAGTACAAGTATAACTATATAACAGTACAAGTATAACTATATAACAGTACAAGTATAACTATATAACAATACAAGTATAACTATATAACAGTACAAGTATAACTATATAACAATACAAGTATAACTATATAACAATACAAGTATAACTATATAACAGTACAAGTATAACTATATAACAGTACAAGTATAACTATATAACAGTACAAGTATAACTATATAACAGTACAAGTATAACTATATAACAATACAAGTATAACTATATAACAGTACAAGTATAACTATATAACAGTACAAGTATAACTATATAACAGTACAAGTATAACTATATAACAGTACAAGTATAACTATATAACAGTACAAGTATAACTATATAACAATACAAGTATAACTATATAACAGTACAAGTATAACTATATAACAGTACAAGTATAACAATACAAGTATAACTATATAACAGTACAAGTATAACAGTACAAGTATAACTATATAACAGTATAACTATATAACAGTACAAGTATAACTATATAACAGTACAAGTATAACTATATAACAGTACAAGTATAACTATATAACAATACAAGTATAACTATATAACAGTACAAGTATAACTATATAACAATACAAGTATAACTATATAACAATACAAGTATAACTATATAACAGTACAAGTATAACTATATAACAGTACAAGTATAACTATATAACAATACAAGTATAACTATATAACAGTACAAGTATAACTATATAACAATACAAGTATAACTATATAACAGTACAAGTATAACTATATAACAGTACAAGTATAACTATATAACAATACAAGTATAACTATATAACAGTACAAGTATAACTATATAACAATACAAGTATAACTATATAACAATACAAGTATAACTATATAACAGTACAAGTATAACTATATAACAGTACAAGTATAACTATATAACAATACAAGTATAACTATATAACAATACAAGTATAACTATATAACAATACAAGTATAACTATATAACAATACAAGTATAACTATATAACAGTACAAGTATAACTATATAACAATACAAGTATAACTATATAACAGTACAAGTATAACTATATAACAGTACAAGTATAACTATATAACAATACAAGTATAACTATATAACAGTACAAGTATAACTATATAACAATACAAGTATAACTATATAACAATACAAGTATAACTATATAACAGTACAAGTATAACTATATAACAGTACAAGTATAACTATATAACAATACAAGTATAACTATATAACAATACAAGTATAACTATATAACAATACAAGTATAACTATATAACAATACAAGTATAACTATATAACAGTACAAGTATAACTATATAACAGTACAAGTATAACTATATAACAATACAAGTATAACTATATAACAGTACAAGTATAACTATATAACAATACAAGTATAACTATATAACAGTACAAGTATAACTATATAACAATACAAGTATAACTATATAACAGTACAAGTATAACTATATAACAATACAAGTATAACTATATAACAGTACAAGTATAACTATATAACAGTACAAGTATAACTATATAACAATACAAGTATAACTATATAACAATACAAGTATAACTATATAACAATACAAGTATAACTATATAACAGTACAAGTATAACTATATAACAGTACAAGTATAACTATATAACAGTACAAGTATAACTATATAACAATACAAGTATAACTATATAACAGTACAAGTATAACTATATAACAATACAAGTATAACTATATAACAGTACAAGTATAACTATATAACAATACAAGTATAACTATATAACAATACAAGTATAACTATATAACAGTACAAGTATAACTATATAACAATACAAGTATAACTATATAACAATACAAGTATAACTATATAACAATACAAGTATAACTATATAACAGTACAAGTATAACTATATAACAGTACAAGTATAACTATATAACAGTACAAGTATAACTATATAACAATACAAGTATAACTATATAACAGTACAAGTATAACTATATAACAATACAAGTATAACTATATAACAGTACAAGTATAACTATATAACAATACAAGTATAACTATATAACAGTACAAGTATAACTATATAACAGTACAAGTATAACTATATAACAATACAAGTATAACTATATAACAATACAAGTATAACTATATAACAATACAAGTATAACTATATAACAGTACAAGTATAACTATATAACAATACAAGTATAACTATATAACAGTACAAGTATAACTATATAACAATACAAGTATAACTATATAACAATACAAGTATAACTATATAACAGTACAAGTATAACTATATAACAGTACAAGTATAACTATATAACAATACAAGTATAACTATATAACAGTACAAGTATAACTATATAACAATACAAGTATAACTATATAACAATACAAGTATAACTATATAACAATACAAGTATAACTATATAACAGTACAAGTATAACTATATAACAGTACAAGTATAACTATATAACAATACAAGTATAACTATATAACAGTACAAGTATAACTATATAACAGTACAAGTATAACTATATAACAATACAAGTATAACTATATAACAGTACAAGTATAACTATATAACAATACAAGTATAACTATATAACAGTACAAGTATAACTATATAACAATACAAGTATAACTATATAACAGTACAAGTATAACTATATAACAGTACAAGTATAACTATATAACAATACAAGTATAACTATATAACAATACAAGTATAACTATATAACAATACAAGTATAACTATATAACAGTACAAGTATAACTATATAACAATACAAGTATAACTATATAACAATACAAGTATAACTATATAACAATACAAGTATAACTATATAACAATACAAGTATAACTATATAACAATACAAGTATAACTATATAACAATACAAGTATAACTATATAACAGTACAAGTATAACTATATAACAGTACAAGTATAACTATATAACAATACAAGTATAACTATATAACAGTACAAGTATAACTATATAACAATACAAGTATAACTATATAACAGTACAAGTATAACTATATAACAGTACAAGTATAACTATATAACAATACAAGTATAACTATATAACAATACAAGTATAACTATATAACAATACAAGTATAACTATATAACAATACAAGTATAACTATATAACAGTACAAGTATAACTATATAACAGTACAAGTATAACTATATAACAATACAAGTATAACTATATAACAGTACAAGTATAACTATATAACAATACAAGTATAACTATATAACAGTACAAGTATAACTATATAACAGTACAAGTATAACTATATAACAGTACAAGTATAACTATATAACAATACAAGTATAACTATATAACAGTACAAGTATAACTATATAACAATACAAGTATAACTATATAACAGTACAAGTATAACTATATAACAGTACAAGTATAACTATATAACAGTACAAGTATAACTATATAACAGTACAAGTATAACTATATAACAATACAAGTATAACTATATAACAGTACAAGTATAACTATATAACAGTACAAGTATAACTATATAACAATACAAGTATAACTATATAACAGTACAAGTATAACTATATAACAGTACAAGTATAACTATATAACAATACAAGTATAACTATATAACAGTACAAGTATAACTATATAACAGTACAAGTATAACTATATAACAGTACAAGTATAACTATATAACAGTACAAGTATAACTATATAACAGTACAAGTATAACTATATAACAGTACAAGTATAACTATATAACAGTACAAGTATAACTATATAACAGTACAAGTATAACTATATAACAGTACAAGTATAACTATATAACAGTACAAGTATAACTATATAACAATACAAGTATAACTATATAACAATACAAGTATAACTATATAACAGTACAAGTATAACTATATAACAATACAAGTATAACTATATAACAGTACAAGTATAACTATATAACAGTACAAGTATAACTATATAACAGTACAAGTATAACTATATAACAATACAAGTATAACTATATAACAATACAAGTATAACTATATAACAGTACAAGTATAACCATATAACAGTACAAGTATAACTATATAACAATACAAGTATAACTATATATCAGTACAAGTATAACTATATAACAGTACAAGTATAACTATATAACAGTACAAGTATAACTATATATCAGTACAAGTATAACTATATAACAGTACAAGTATAACTATATAACAATACAAGTATAACTATATAACAGTACAAGTATAACTATATAACAGTACAAGTATAACTATATAACAGTACAAGTATAACTATATAACAGTACAAGTATAACTATATAACAGTACAAGTATAACTATATAACAATACAAGTATAACTATATAACAATACAAGTATAACTATATAACAATACAAGTATAACTATATAACAGTACAAGTATAACTATATAACAGTACAAGTATAACTATATAACAGTACAAGTATAACTATATAACAGTACAAGTATAACTATATAACAGTACAAGTATAACTATATAACAGTACAAGTATAACTATATAACAGTACAAGTATAACTATATAACAATACAAGTATAACTATATAACAGTACAAGTATAACTATATAACAGTATAACTATATAACAGTACAAGTATAACTATATAACAATACAAGTATAACTATATAACAATACAAGTATAACTATATAACAATACAAGTATAACTATATAACAGTACAAGTATAACTATATAACAGTACAAGTATAACTATATAACAATACAAGTATAACTATATAACAATACAAGTATAACTATATAACAATACAAGTATAACTATATAACAATACAAGTATAACTATATAACAATACAAGTATAACTATATAACAGTACAAGTATAACTATATAACAGTACAAGTATAACTATATAACAGTACAAGTATAACTATATAACAATACAAGTATAACTATATAACAATACAAGTATAACTATATAACAGTACAAGTATAACTATATAACAGTACAAGTATAACTATATAACAGTACAAGTATAACTATATAACAGTACAAGTATAACTATATAACAATACAAGTATAACTATATAACAGTACAAGTATAACTATATAACAGTACAAGTATAACTATATAACAGTACAAGTATAACTATATAACAGTACAAGTATAACTATATAACAATACAAGTATAACTATATAACAATACAAGTATAACTATATAACAGTACAAGTATAACTATATAACAGTACAAGTATAACTATATAACAGTACAAGTATAACTATATAACAGTACAAGTATAACTATATAACAGTACAAGTATAACTATATCACAATACAAGTATAACTATATAACAGTACAAGTATAACTATATAACAGTATAACTATATAACAATACAAGTATAACTATATAACAGTACAAGTATAACTATATAACAGTATAACTATATAACAATACAAGTATAACTATATAACAGTACAAGTATAACTATATAACAGTACAAGTATAACTATATAACTATCTCCTAGATAGTCCTAGATGAGCTCCTAGCTAAACCTAGATGAGCTCCTAGATAAACCTAGATGACCTCCTAGATTAACCTAGATGACCTCCTAGATAGTCTTAGATGATCTCCTAGATAAACCTAGATGAGCTCCTAGATAAACCTAAATGGGCTCCTAGATAAACCTAGATGAGCTCCTAGATAGTCCTAGATGAGCTCCTATATAGTCCTAGATGAGCTCCTAGATAAACCTAGATGAGCTCCTAGATTAACCTAGACGAGCTCCTAGATAAACCTAGATGAGCTCCTAGATAGTCCTAGATGAGCTCCTAGATAATCCTAGATGAGCTACTAGATAGTCCTAGATGAGCTCCTAGATAAACCTAGATGAGATCCTAGATAGTCCTAGATGAGCTCCTAGATAAACCTAGATGAGCTCCTAGATAGTCCTAGATTAGCTCCTAGATAGTCCTAGATGAGCTCCTAGATAGTCCTAGATGAGCTCCTAGATAGTCCTAGATGAGCTCCTAGATAGTCCTAGATGAGCTGCTAGATAATCCTAGATGGGCTCCTAGATAGTCCAGAGAGTCCTAGTTAAATCCTAGATAGTCCTAGACTAGATCCTAGATAGTCCTAGATAGTCCTAGACTATCTCCTAGATAGACCTAGACTATCTCCTAGATAGTCCGAGACTATCTCCTAGATAGTCCTAGACAAATCCTAAGTAGTCCAAGACTAGATCCTAGATAGTCCTAGACTATCTCCTAGATAGTCCTAGACAAATCCTAGATAGTCCTAGACTAGACCCTAGATAGTCCTAGACTATCTCCTAGAGAGTCCTAGTTAAATCCTAGATAGTCCTAGACTAGATCCTAGATAGTCCTAGACTATCTCCTAGATAGTCCGAGACTATCTCCTAGAAAGTCCTAGACTATCTCCTAGATAGCCCTAGACAAATCCTAGATAGTTCTAGACAATCTCCTAGATAGCCCTAGACTATCTCCTAGTTAGTCCTAGACAAATCCTAGATAGTCCTAGACTAGACCCTAGATAGTCCTAGACTATCTGCTCGATAGTCCTAGACAAATCCTAGATAGTCCTAGACTAGATCCTAGATAGTCCTAGACTATCACCTAGATAGTCCTAGACTATCTCCTTGATAATCCTAGATTATCTCCTAGATAGTCCTAGACAAATCCTAGATAGTCCTTGACTATCTCCTAGATAGTCCTAGACAAATCCTAGATAGTCCTAGACTAGACCCAAGATAGTCCTAGACTATCTCCTAGAGAGTCCTAGTTAAATCCTAGATAGCCCTAGACTATCTCCTAGTTAGTCCTAGACAAATCCTAGATAGTCCTTGACTATCTCCTAGATAGTCCTAGACTATGTCATAGATAGTCCTAGACTATCTCCTAGATAGTCCTAGACTATCTCCTAGATAGTCCTAGACTATCTCCTAGATAGTCTTAGACAAATCGTAGATAGTCCTACACTATCTCCTTGATAGTCCTAGACTATCTCCTAGATAGTCCTAGACTATCTCCTAGATAGTCCTAGACAAATCCTTGATAGTCCTAGACTACACCCTAGATAGTCCTAGACTATCTCCTAGATAGTCCTAGACAAATCCTAGATAGTCCTAGACTAGATCCTAGATAGTCCTAGACAAATCCTAGATAATCCTAGACAAATCTTAGATCCTCCTAGACAAATCCTAGATAGTCCTAGACTATCTCCCAGATAGTCCTAGACAAATCCTAGATAGTCCTAGACTATGTCATAGTTATTCCTAGACTATCTCCTAGATAGTCCTAGAGAAATCCTAGATAGTCCTCGACTATCTCCTAGATAGTCCTAGACAAATCCTAGATAGTCCTAGACTATCTCCTAGATAGTCCTAGACTTACTCCTAGATAGTCCTAGACAAATCCTAGATAGTCCTAGACTAGATCCTAGATAGTCCTAGACTATCTCCTAGAAGGTCCTAGACTATCGTCTAGATAGTCCTAGACTAACTCCTAGATAGTCCTAGACAAATCCTAGATCGTCCTAGACAAATCCTAGATAGTCCTAGACTATCACTTAGATAGTCCTAGACAAATCCTAGATAGTCCTAGACTATCCCCTAGATAGTCCTAGACAAATCCTAGATAGTCCTAGACTATCATATAGATAGTCCTAGACTATCTCCTAGATAGTCCTAGACTATCTCCTAGATAATCCTAGACTATCTCCTGGATAGTCGTAGACAAATCCTAGATAGTCCTAGACTAGATCCTAGATAGTCCTAGACTATCTCCTAGATCGTCCTAGACTATCTCCTAGATAGTCCTATACTATCACCTAGATAGTCCTAGTAAATCCTAGTAAGTCCTAGACTAGATCCTAGATAGTCCTAGACTATCTCCTAGATAGTCCTAGACTATCTCCTAGATAATCCTAGACTATCTCCTAGATAATCCTAGACTATCTCCTAGATAGTCCTAGACTAGATCCTAGATAGTCCTAGACTATCTCCTAGATACTCCTAGACTATCTCCTAGATAGTCCTGGACTATCTCCTAGATAATCCTAGACTATCTTCTAGATAGTCCTAGACTATCTCCTAGATAGTCCTAGACTATCTCCTAGATATTCCTAGACTAGATCCTAGATAGTCCTAGACTATCTTCTAGATAGTCCTAGACAAATCCTAGATAGTCCTAGAATATCTCATAGATAGTTCTAGACAAATCCTAGATAGTCCTAGACTATCCCCTAGATAGTCCTAAACTATCTCCTAGATAGTCCTAGACTATCTCCTAGATAGTCCTAGACAAATCCTAGATAGTGTTAGTCTCTCCCCTAGATAGTCCTAGACTATCTCCTAGATAGTCCTAGACTAGATCCTAGATAGTCCTAGACAAATCCTAGATAGTCCTAGACTATCTCTTAGATAGTCCTAGACAAATCCTAGATAGTCCTAGACTATCCCCTAGATAGTCCTAGACAAATCCTAGATAGTCCTAGACTATCTCCTAGATAGTCCTAGACTATCATATAGATAGTCCTAGACTATCTCCTAGATAGTCCTAGACTATCTCCTAGATAATCCTAGACTATCTCCTCGATAGTCCTAGACAAATCATAGATAGTCCAAGACTAGATCCTAGATAGTCCTAGACAAATCCTAGATAGTCCTAGACTATGTCATAGATAGTCCTAGACTATCTCCTAGATAGTCCTAGACTATCTCCCAGATAGTCCTAGACAAATCCTAGATAGTCCTAGACTATGTCATAGTTATTCCTAGACTATCTCCTAGATAGTCCTAGACTATCTCCTAGATAGTCCTAGACAAATCCTAGATAGTCCTCGACTATCTCCTAGATAGTCCTAGACAAATCCTAGATAGTCCTAGACTATCTCCTAGATAGTCCTAGACTATCTCCTAGATAGTCCTAGACTATCTCCTAGATAGTCCTAGACAAATCCTAGATAGTCCTAGACTAGATCCTAGATAGTCCTAGACTATCTCCTAGAAGGTCCTAGACTATCGTCTAGATAGTCCTAGCCTAACTCCTAGATAGTCCTAGACAAATCCTAGATAGTCCTAGACAAATCCTAGATAGTCCTAGACAAATCCTAGATAGTCCTAGACTATCTCTTAGATAGTCCTAGACAAATCCTAGATAGTCCTAGACTATCCCCTAGATAGTCCTAGACAAATCCTAGATAGTCCTAGACTATCTCCTAGATAGTCCTAGACTATCATATAGATAGTCTTAGACTATCTCCTAGATAGTCCTAGGCTATCTCCTAGATAATCCTAGACTATCTCCTAGATAGTCCTAGACAAATCATAGATAGTCCAAGACTAGATCCTAGATAGTCCTAGACAAATCCTAGATAGTCCTAGACTATGTCATAGATAGTCCTAGACTATCTCCTAGATAGTCCTAGACTATCTCCCAGATAGTCCTAGACAAATCCTAGATAGTCCTAGACTATGTCATAGTGATTCTTAGACTATCTCCTAGATAGTCCTAGACTATCTCCTAGATAGTCCTAGACAAATCCTAGATAGTCCTCGACTATCTCCTAGATAGTCCTAGACAAATCCTAGATAGTCCTAGACTATCTCCTAGATAGTCCTAGACTATCTCCTAGATAGTCCTAGACAAATCCTAGATAGTCCTAGACTAGATCCTAGATAGTCCTAGACTATCTCCTAGAAGGTCCTAGACTATCGTCTAGATAGTCCTAGACTAACTCCTAGATAGTCCTAGACAAATCCTAGATAGTCCTAGACAAATCCTAGATAGTCCTAGACTATCTCTTAGATAGTCCTAGACAAATCCTAGATAGTCCTAGACTATCCCCTAGATAGTCCTAGACAAATCCTAGATAGTCCTAGACTATCATATAGATAGTCCTAGACAAATCCTAGATAGTCCTAGACTATCTCCTAGATAGTCCTAGACTATCTCCTAGATAGTCCTAGACAAATCCTAGATCGTCCTAGACTATCTCCTAGATAGTCCTATACTATCTCCTAGATAGTCCTAGTAAATCCTAGTAAGTCCTAGACTAGATCCTAGATAGTCCTAGACTATCTCCTAGATAGTCCTAGACTATCTCCTAGATAATCCTAGACTATCTTCTAGATAGTCCTAGACTATCTCCTAGATAGTCCTAGACTATCTCCTAGATATTCCTAGACTAGATCCTAGATAGTCCTAGACTATCTTCTAGATAGTCCTAGACAAATCCTAGATAGTCCTAGAATATCTCATAGATAGTTCTAGACAAATCCTAGATAGTCCTAGACTATCCCCTAGATAGTCCTAAACTATCTCCTAGATACTCCTAGACTATCTCCTAGATAGTCCTGGACTATCTCCTAGATAATCCTAGACTATCTTCTAGATAGTCCTAGACTATCTCCTAGATAGTCCTAGACTATCTCCTAGATATTCCTAGACTAGATCCTAGATAGTCCTAGACTATCTTCTAGATAGTCCTAGACAAATCCTAGATAGTCCTAGAATATCTCATAGATAGTTCTAGACAAATCCTAGATAGTCCTAGACTATCCCCTAGATAGTCCTAAACTATCTCCTAGATAGTCCTAGACTATCTCCTAGATAGTCCTAGACAAATCCTAGATAGTGTTAGTCTCTCCCCTAGATAGTCCTAGACTATCTCCTAGATAGTCCTAGACTAGATCCTAGATAGTCCTAGACAAATCCTAGATAGTCCTAGACTATCTCTTAGATAGTCCTAGACAAATCCTAGATAGTCCTAGACTATCCCCTAGATAGTCCTAGACAAATCCTAGATAGTCCTAGACTATCTCCTAGATAGTCCTAGACTATCATATAGATAGTCCTAGACTATCTCCTAGATAGTCCTAGACTATCTCCTAGATAATCCTAGACTATCTCCTAGATAGTCCTAGACAAATCATAGATAGTCCAAGACTAGATCCTAGATAGTCCTAGACTATATCCTAGATAGTCCTAGACTATCTACTTGATAGTCCTAGACAAATGCTAGACAGGTCCTAGATAGTCCTAGACTATCTTCTAGATAGTCCTAGACTACCTCCTAGATAGACCTAGACAAATCCTAGATAGGCCTAGACAAATCCTAGATAGTCCTAGACAAACTCCTAGATAGGCCTAGACAAGTCCTAGATAGTCCTAGACTATCTCCTAGATAGTCCTAGGCTATATCCTAGATATTCCTAGACTATCTCCTAGATAGTCCTAGACAAATCATAGATAGTCCAAGACTAGATCCTAGATAGTCCTAGACTATCTCCTGGATAGTCCTAGACAAATCCTAATTAGTCCTAGACTAGATCCTAGATAGTCCTAGACTATCTCCTAGATAGTCCTAGACTATCTCCTAGATAGTCCTAGACAAATCCTAGATAGTCCTAGACTATCTCCTAGATAGTCCTAGACAAATCCTAGGTAGGCCTAGACAAATCCTAGATAGTCCTTAGCAAACTCCTAGATAGTCCTAGACTATATCCTAGATAGTCCTAGACTATCTCCTAGATAGTCCTAGACTATCTCCTAGATAGTCCTAGACAAAT
Source organism: Mantis religiosa (assembly GCA_030765055.1). Taxonomy (NCBI): domain Eukaryota; kingdom Metazoa; phylum Arthropoda; class Insecta; order Mantodea; family Mantidae; genus Mantis; species Mantis religiosa. Next base: position 28,568 of record JAUKNK010000749.1, read on the forward strand.
CCTAGATAGTCCTAGACTAGATCCTAGATAGTCCTAGACTAGATCCTAGATAGTCCTAGACTATCTCCTAGATAGTCCTAGACAAATACTAGATAGTCCTAGACTATCCCCTAGATAGTCCTAGACAAATTCTAGATAGTCCTAGGCTATCTCCTAGATAGTCCTAGACTATCACATAGATAGTCCTAGACTATCTCCTAGACATTCCTAGACAAATCCTAGATAGGCCTAGACTATCTTCTAGATAGTCCTAGACAAATCCTAGATAGTCCTAGAATATCTCCTAGATAGTTCTAGACAAGTCCTAGATAGTCCTTGACAAATCCTAGATAGTCCTAGGCTATCTCCTAGATAGTCCTAGACTATCTCATAGATAGTCCTAGACTATCTCCTAGATAGTCCTAGACAAATTCTAGATAGTCCTAGACTAGATCCAAGATAGTCCTAGACTATCTCATAGATAGTCCTAGACTATCTCCTAGATAGTCCTAGACTATCACATAGATAGTCCTAGACTATCTCCTAGATAGTCTTAGACTATCTCCTAGATAGTCCTAGACTATCTCCTAGATAATCCTAGACTATCTCCTAGATAGTCCTAGAGAAATCCTAGATAGTCCTAGACTATCTCCTAGATAGTCCTAGACTATCTCCCAGATAGTCCTAGACAAATCCTAGATACTCCTTGACTAGATCCTAGATAGTCCTAAACTATCTCCTAGATAGTTGTAAACTATCTCCTAGATAGTCCTAGACAAATTCTAGATAGTCCTAGACTAGATCCAAGATAGTCCTAGACTATCTCATAGATAGTCCTAGACTATCTCCTAGATAATCCTAGACTATCTCCTAGATAGTCCTAGACTATCTCCTAGATCGTCCTAGACTATCTCCTAGATAATCCTAGACTATCTCCTAGATAGTCCTAGACAAATCCTAGATAGTCCTAGACTATCTCCTAGATAGTCCTAGACTATCTCCTAGATACTCCTAGACTATCTCCTAGATAGTCCTGGACTATCTCCTAGATAATCCTAGACTATCTCCTAGATAGTCCTGGACTATCTCCTAGATAATCCTAGACTATCTCCTAGATAGTCCTAGACTATCTCCTAGATAATCGTAGACTATCTCCTAGATAATCCTAGACTATCTCCTAGATAGTCCTAGGCAAATCCTAGATAGTCCACGACTATCTCCTAGATAGTCCTAGACTATCTCCTAGATAGTCCTAGACTATCTCCTAGATAGTCCTAGACTAGATCCTCGATAGTCCTAGACTATCTTCTAGATAGTCCTAGACAAATCCTAGATAGTCCTGGACTATCCCCTAGATAGGCCTAGACAAATCCTAGATAGTCTTAGACTATCCCCTAGATAGTCCTAGACAAATCCTAGATAGTCCTAGACTATCTCCTAGATAGTCCTAGACTATCATATAGATAGTCCTAGACTATCTCCTAGATAGTCCTAGACAAATCCTAGATAGTCCTAGACTAGATCCTAGATAGTCCTAGACTATCTCCTAGAAGGTCCTAGACTATCGTCTAGATAGTCCTAGCCTAACTCCTAGATAGTCCTAGACAAATCCTAGATAGTCCTAGACAAATCCTAGATAGTCCTAGACAAATCCTAGATAGTCCTAGACTATCTCTTAGATAGTCCTAGACAAATCCTAGATAGTCCTAGACTATCCCCTAGATAGTCCTAGACAAATCCTAGATAGTCCTAGACTATCTCCTAGATAGTCCTAGACTATCATATAGATAGTCTTAGACTATCTCCTAGATAGTCCTAGACTATCTCCTAGATAATCCTAGACTATCTCCTAGATAGTCCTAGACAAATCATAGATAGTCCAAGACTAGATCCTAGATAGTCCTAGACAAATCCTAGATAGTCCTAGACTATGTCATAGATAGTCCTAGACTATCTCCTAGATAGTCCTAGACTATCTCCCAGATAGTCCTAGACAAATCCTAGATAGTCCTAGACTATGTCATAGTGATTCCTAGACTATCTCCTAGATAGTCCTAGACTATCTCCTAGATAGTCCTAGACAAATCCTAGATAGTCCTCGACTATCTCCTAGATAGTCCTAGACAAATCCTAGATAGTCCTAGACTATCTCCTAGATAGTCCTAGACTATCTCCTAGATAGTCCTAGACAAATCCTAGATAGTCCTAGACTAGATCCTAGATAGTCCTAGACTATCTCCTAGAAGGTCCTAGACTATCGTCTAGATAGTCCTAGACTAACTCCTAGATAGTCCTAGACAAATCCTAGATAGTCCTAGACAAATCCTAGATAGTCCTAGACTATCTCTTAGATAGTCCTAGACAAATCCTAGATAGTCCTGGACTATCCCCTAGATAGTCCTAGACAAATCCTAGATAGTCCTAGACTATCATATAGATAGTCCTAGACTATCTCCTAGATAGTCCTAGACTATCTCCTAGATAATCCTAGACTATCTCCTGGATAGTCGTAGACAAATCCTAGATCGTCCTAGACTATCTCCTAGATAGTCCTATACTATCTCCTAGATAGTCCTAGTAAATCCTAGTAAGTCCTAGACTAGATCCTAGATAGTCCTAGACTATCTCCTAGATAGTCCTAGACTATCTCCTAGATAATCCTAGACTATCTCCTAGATAATCCTAGACTATCTCCTAGATAGTCCTAGACTAGATCCTAGATAGTCCTAGACTATCTCCTAGATACTCCTAGACTATCTCCTAGATAGTCCTGGACTATCTCCTAGATAATCCTAGACTATCTTCTAGATAGTCCTAGACTATCTCCTAGATAGTCCTAGACTATCTCCTAGATATTCCTAGACTAGATCCTAGATAGTCCTAGACTATCTTCTAGATAGTCCTAGACAAATCCTAGATAGTCCTAGAATATCTCATAGATAGTTCTAGACAAATCCTAGATAGTCCTAGACTATCCCCTAGATAGTCCTAAACTATCTCCTAGATAGTCCTAGACTATCTCCTAGATAGTCCTAGACAAATCCTAGATAGTGTTAGTCTCTCCCCTAGATAGTCCTAGACTATCTCCTAGATAGTCCTAGACTAGATCCTAGATAGTCCTAGACAAATCCTAGATAGTCCTAGACTATCTCTTAGATAGTCCTAGACAAATCCTAGATAGTCCTAGACTATCCCCTAGATAGTCCTAGACAAATCCTAGATAGTCCTAGACTATCTCCTAGATAGTCCTAGACTATCATATAGATAGTCCTAGACTATCTCCTAGATAGTCCTAGACTATCTCCTAGATAATCCTAGACTATCTCCTAGATAGTCCTAGACAAATCATAGATAGTCCAAGACTAGATCCTAGATAGTCCTAGACTATATCCTAGATAGTCCTAGACTATCTACTTGATAGTCCTAGACAAATGCTAGACAGGTCCTAGATAGTCCTAGACTATCTTCTAGATAGTCCTAGACTACCTCCTAGATAGACCTAGACAAATCCTAGATAGGCCTAGACAAATCCTAGATAGTCCTAGACAAACTCCTAGATAGGCCTAGACAAGTCCTAGATAGTCCTAGACTATCTCCTAGATAGTCCTAGGCTATATCCTAGATATTCCTAGACTATCTCCTAGATAGTCCTAGACAAATCATAGATAGTCCAAGACTAGATCCTAGATAGTCCTAGACTATCTCCTGGATAGTCCTAGACAAATCCTAATTAGTCCTAGACTAGATCCTAGATAGTCCTAGACTATCTCCTAGATAGTCCTAGACTATCTCCTAGATAGTCCTAGACAAATCCTAGATAGTCCTAGACTATCTCCTAGATAGTCCTAGACAAATCCTAGGTAGGCCTAGACAAATCCTAGATAGTCCTTAGCAAACTCCTAGATAGTCCTAGACTATATCCTAGATAGTCCTAGACTATCTCCTAGATAGTCCTAGACTATCTCCTAGATAGTCCTAGACAAATCCTAGATAGTCCTAGACTATCTCCTAGATAGTCCTAGACAAATCCTAGTTAGTCCTAGACAAATACTAGATAGTCCTGGACTATCTCCTAGATAGTCCTAGACAAATCCTAGATAGTCCTCGACTATCTCCTAGATAGTCCTGGACTATCTCCTACATAGTCCTAGACAAATCCTAGATAGTCCTAGACAATCTCCTAGCTAGTCCTAGACTATCTCCTAGATATTCCTAGACAAATCCTAGACAAGTCCTAGACAAGTCCTAGATAGTCCTAGACTATCTTCTAGAAAGTCCTAGACAAATACTAGATAGTCCTAGACTATCCCCTAGATAGTCCTAGACAAATTCTAGATAGTCCTAGGCTATCTCCTAGATAGTCCTAGACTATCACATAGATAGTCCTAGACTATCTCCTAGATAGTCCTAGACAAATCCTAGATAGTCCTAGACTATCTTCTAGATAGTCCTAGACAAATCCTAGATAGTCCTAGAATATCTCCTAGATAGTTATAGACAAATCCTAGATAGGCCTAGACTATCCTCTAGATAGTCCTAGACAGATCCTAGATAGTCCTAGGCTATCTCCTAGATACACCTAGACTATCACATAGATAGCCCTAGACAAATCCTAGATAGTCCTAGACTAGATCCTAGATAGTCCTAGACTATCTCCTAGATAGTCCTAGACTATCTCCTAGATAGTCCTAGACAAATCCTAGATAGTCCTAGACTATCTCGTAGATAGTCCTAAACAAATCCTAGATAGTCCTAGACTATCTGCTAGATAGTCCTATACTATCTCCTAGATAGTCCTAGACTATCCCCTAGATAGTCCTAGACTATCTCCTAGATAGTCCTAGACAAATCCTAGATAGTCCTAGACTACCTCCTAGATAGTCCTAGACAAATCCTAGATAGTGCTACACTATCTCCTAGATAGTCCTAGACTATCATCTAGATAGTCCTAGACTATCTCCTAGATAGTCCTAGACAAATCCTAGATAGTCCTATAGTAGATCCCAGATAGTCTTAGACTATATCCTAGATAGTCCTAGACTATCTCCTAGATAGTCCTAGACTGTTTCCTAGATAGTCCTAGACTATCTCCTAGATAATCCTAGACTATCTCCTAGATAGTCCTAGACTATCTCCTAGATAATCCTAGACTATCTCCTAGATAGTCCTAGACAAATCGTAGATGGTCCCAGACCAGATCCTAGATAGTCCTAGACTATCTCCTAGATAGTCCTAGACTATCTCCTAGATAGTCCTAGACTATCTCCTAGATAGTCCTAGACTATCTCCTAGATAGTCCTAGACTATCTCCAGGATAGTCCTAGACAATTCCTAGATAGTCCTAGACTATCTCCTAGATAGACCTAGACAAATCCTAGATACTCCTAGACTAGATCCTAGATAGTCCTAAACTATCTCCTAGATAGTCCTAAACTATCTCCTAGATAGTCCTAGACTATCTCCAAGATAGTCCTAGACAAATCCTAGATAGTGTTAGACACTCCCCTAGATAGTCCTAGACAAATCCTAGATAGTCCTAGACTAGATCCTAGATAGTCCTAGACTATCTCCTAGATAGTCCTAGACTATCTCCTAGATAGTCCTAGACTATCTGCTAGATAGTCCTAGACTCCTAGATAATCCTAGACTATCTCCTAGATAGTCCTAGACAAATCCTAGATAGTCCTAGATTATCTCCTAGATAGTCCTAGACTATCTCCTAGATAGTCCTAGACTATCTCCTAGATAGTTCTAGACTATCTTATAGATAGTTCTAGACAAATCCTAGATAGTCCTAGAATATCTCCTAGATAGTTCTAGACAAATCCTAGATAGGCCTAGACTATCCCCTAGATAGTCCTAGACAGATCCTAGATAGTCCTAGGCTATCTCCTAGATACACCTAGACTATCACATAGATAGTCCTAGACAAATCCTAGACAAGTCCTAGACTAGTCCTTGATAGTTCTAGACTATCTCCTAGATAGTCCTAGACTATCTCCTAGATAGTTCTAGACTATCTCCTAGATAATCCTAGACTATCTCCTAGATAGTCCTAGACAAATCCTAGATAGTCCTAGACTAGATCCTAGATAGTCCTAGAACATCTCCTAGATAGTCCTATACTATCTCCTAGATAGTCCTAGACAAATCCTAGATAATCCTAGACTAGATCCTAGATAATCCTAGACTATCTCCTAGATAGTCCTAGACTATCTCCTAGATAATCCTAGACTATCTCCTAGATAGTCCTAGACAAATCCCAGATAGTCCTACGCTATCTCCTAGATAGTCCTAGACTATCTCCTAGATAGTCCTAGACTCTCTCCTAGATAGTCCTAGACTAGATCCTAGATAGTCCTAGACTATCTCCTAGATAGTCCTAGACAAATCCTAGATAGTCCTAGACTAGATCCTAGATAGTCCTAGACACATCCTAGATAGTCCTAGACTATCTCCTAGATAGTCCTAGACTATTACCTAGATAGTCCTAGACAAATCCTAGATAGTCCTAGACTAGATCCTAGATAGTCCTAGACTATCTCCTAGATAGTCCTAGACAAATTCTAGATAGTCCTAGGCTATCTCCTAGATAGTCCTAGACTATCACATAGATAGTCCTAGACTATCTCCTAGATAGTCCTAGACTATCTCCTAGATAGTCCTAGACTATCTTCTAGATAGTCCTAGACAAATACTAGATAGTCCTAGACTATCCCCTAGATAGTCCTAGACAAATTCTAGATAGTCCTAGGCTATCTCCTAGATAGTCCTAGACTATCACATAGATAGTCCTAGACTATCTCCTAGATAGTCCTAGACAAATCCTAGATAGTCCTAGACTATCTTCTAGATAGTCCTAGACAAATCCTAGATAGTCCTAGAATATCTCCTAGATAGTTCTAGACAAGTCCTAGATAGTCCTTGACAAATCCTAGATAGTCCTAGGCTATCTCCTAGATAGTCCTAGACTATCTCATAGATAGTCCTAGACTATCTCCTAGATAGTCCTAGACAAATTCTAGATAGTCCTAGACTAGATCCAAGATAGTCCTAGACTATCTCATAGATAGTCCTAGACTATCTCCTAGATAGTCCTAGACTATCACATAGATAGTCCTAGACTATCTCCTAGATAGTCTTAGACTATCTCCTAGATAGTCCTAGACTATCTCCTAGATAATCCTAGACTATCTCCTAGATAGTCCTAGAGAAATCCTAGAGAAATCCTAGATAGTCCTAGACTATCTCCTAGATAGTCCTAGACTATCTCCTAGATAGTCCTAGACAAATCCTAGATACTCCTAGACTAGATCCTAGATAGTCCTAAACTATCTCCTAGATAGTTGTAAACTATCTCCTAGATAGTCCTAGACAAATTCTAGATAGTCCTAGACTAGATCCAAGATAGTCCTAGACTATCTCATAGATAGTCCTAGACTATCTCCTAGATAATCATAGACTATCTCCTAGATAGTCCTAGACTATCTCCTAGATAGTCCTAGACTATCTCCTAGATAATCCTAGACTATCTCCTAGATAGTCCTAGACAAATCCTAGATAGTCCTAGACTATCTCCTAGATAGTCCTAGACTATCTCCTAGATACTCCTAGACTATCTCCTAGATAGTCCTGGACTATCTCCTAGATAATCCTAGACTATCTCCTAGATAGTCCTGGACTATCTCCTAGATAATCCTAGACTATCTCCTAGATAGTCCTAGACTATCTCGTAGATAATCGTAGACTATCTCCTAGATAATCCTAGACTATCTCCTAGATAGTCCTAGGCAAATCCTAGATAGTCCACGACTATCTCCTAGATAGTCCTAGACTATCTCCTAGATAGTCCTAGACTAGATCCTCGATAGTCCTAGACTATCTTCTAGATAGTCCTAGACAAATCCTAGATAGTCCTGGACTATCCCCTAGATAGGCCTAGACAAATCCTAGGTAGTCTAAGACTATCTCCTAGATAGTCCTAGACTATCACATAGATAGTCCTAGACTATCTGCTAGATAGTCCTAGACTATCTCCTAGAAAATCCTAGTAAATCCTAGATAGTCCTAGACTGATCCTAGATAGTCCTGGACTATCTCCTATATAGTCCTAGACAAATCCTAGATAGTCCTAGACAAATCCTAGATAGTCCTAGACAAATACTAGATAGTCCTGGACTATCTCCTAGATAGTCCTAGACAAATCCTAGATAGTCCTCGACTATCTCCTAGATAGTCCTGGACTATCTCCTACATAGTCCTAGACAAATCCTAGATAGTCCTAGACTATCTCCTAGCTAGTCCTAGACTATCTCCTAGATATTCCTAGACAAATCCTAGACAAGTCCTAGACAAGTCCTAGATAGTCCTAGACTATCTCCTAGATAGTCCTAGACTATCTTCTAGATAGTCCTAGACAAATACTAGATAGTCCTAGACTATCCCCTAGATAGTCCTAGACAAATTCTAGATAGTCCTAGGCTATCTCCTAGATAGTCCTAGACTATCACATAGATAGTCCTAGACTATCTCCTAGATAGTCCTAGACTATCTCCTAGATAGTCCTAGACTATCTTCTAGATAGTCCTAGACAAATACTAGATAGTCCTAGACTATCCCCTAGATAGTCCTAGACAAATTCTAGATAGTCCTAGGCTATCTCCTAGATAGTCCTAGACTATCACATAGATAGTCCTAGACTATCTCCTAGATAGTCCTAGACAAATCCTAGATAGTCCTAGACTATCTTCTAGATAGTCCTAGACAAATCCTAGATAGTCCTAGAATATCTCCTAGATAGTTCTAGACAAGTCCTAGATAGTCCTTGACAAATCCTAGATAGTCCTAGGCTATCTCCTAGATAGTCCTAGACTATCTCATAGATAGTCCTAGACTATCTCCTAGATAGTCCTAGACAAATTCTAGATAGTCCTAGACTAGATCCAAGATAGTCCTAGACTATCTCCTAGATAGTCCTAGACTGTCACATAGATAATCCTAGACTATCTCATAGATAGTCATAGACTATCTCCTAGATAATCCTAGACTATCTCCTAGATAGTCCTAGACTATCTCCTAGATAGTCCTAGACTATCTCCTAGATACTCCTAGACTATCTCCTAGATAGTCCTGGACTATCTCCTAGATAATCCTAGACTATCTCCTAGATAGTCCTAGATGAGCTCCTAGATAGTCCTAGATGAGCTCCTAGATAGTCCTAGATGAGCTCTTAGATAGTCCTAGGTGAGCTCCTAGATAGTCCTAGATGAGCTCCTAGATAAACCTAGATGAGTTCCTAGATAGTCCTAGATGAGCTCCTAGATAATCCTAGATGAGCTCCTAGATAAACCTAGATGAGCTCCTAGATAATCCTAGATGAGCTCCTAGATAGTCCTAGATGAGCTCCTAGATAAACCTTGATAAGCTCCTAGATAAACCTAGATGAGCTCCTATATAGTCCTAGATGAGCTCCTAGATAAACCTAGATGAGCTCCTAGATAAACCTAGATGAGCTCCTAGATAAACCTAGATGAGCTCCTAGATAAACCTGGATGAGTTCCTAGATAGTCCTAGATGAGCTCCTAGATAGTCCTAGATGAGCTCCTAGATAGTCCTAGATGAGCTCCTAGATAGTCCTAGATCAGCTCCTAGATAGTCCTAGATGAGCTCCTAGATAATCCTAGACTATCTCCTAGATAGTCCTAGACAAATCCTAGATAGTCCTAGACTATCTCCTAGATAGTCCTAGACTATCTCCTAGATAGTCCTAGACTATCTCCTAGATAGTCCTAGACTATCTCCTAGATAGTCCTAGACAAATCGTAGATAGTCCTAGACTATCTCGTAGATAGTCCTAGACAAATCCTAGATAGTCCTAGACAAATCCTAGACAAGTCCTAGACTAGTCCTAGATAATTCTAGACTATCTCCTAGATAGTCCTAGACTATCTCCTAGATAGTCCTAGACTATCTCCTAGATAATCCTAGACTATCTCCTAGATAGTCCTAGACAAATCCTAGATAGTCCTAGACTAGATATTAGATAGTCCTAGACTATCTCCTAGATCGTCCTAGACTATCTCCTAGATAGTCCTATACTATCTCCTAGATAGTCCTAGTAAATCCTAGATAGTCCCAGACCAGATCCTAGACAGTCCTAGACTATCTCCTAGATAGTCCTAGACTATCTCCTAGATAGTCCTAGACTATCTCCTAGATAATCCTAGACTATCTCCTAGATAGTCCTAGACTAGATCCTAGATAGTCCTAGACTATCTCCTAGATACTCCTAGACTATCTCCTAGATAGTCCTGGACTATCTCCTAGATAATCCTAGACTATCTCCTAGATAGTCCTAGACTATCTCCTAGATAGTCCTAGACTATCTCCCAGATAGTCCTAGACTAGATCCTAGATAGTCCTAGACTATCTCCAGGATAGTCCTAGACAATTCCTAGATAGTCCTAGACTATCTCCTAGATAGACCTAGACAAATCCTAGATACTCCTAGACTAGATCCTAGATAGTCCTAAACTATCTCCTAGATAGTCCTAAACTATCTCCTAGATAGTCCTAGACTATCTCCAAGATAGTCCTAGACAAATCCTAGATAGTGTTAGACACTCCCCTAGATAGTCCTAGACAAATCCTAGATAGTCCTAGACTAGATCCTAGATAGTCCTAGACTATCTCCTAGATAGTCCTAGACTATCTCCTAGATAGTCCTAGACTATCTGCTAGATAGTCCTAGACTATCTCCTAGATAATCCTAGACTATCTCCTAGATAGTCCTAGACAAATCCTAGATAGTCCTAGACTATCTCCTAGATAGTCCTAGACTATCTCCTAGATAGTCCTAGACTATCTCCTAGATAGTCCTAGACAAATCCTAGATAGTCCTAGACTATCTCGTAGATAGTCCTAAACAAATCCTAGATAGTCCTAGACTATCTGCTAGATAGTCCTATACTATCTCCTAGATAGTCCTAGACTATCCCCTAGATAGTCCTAGACTATCTCCTAGATAGTCCTAGACAAATCCTAGATAGTCCTAGACTACCTCCTAGATAGTCCTAGACAAATCCTATATAGTGCTACACTATCTCCTAGATAGTCCTAGACTATCATCTAGATAGTCCTAGACTATCTCCTAGATAGTCCTAGACAAATCCTAGATAGTCCTATAGGAGATCCCAGATAGTCTTAGACTATATCCTAGATAGTCCTAGACTATCTCCTAGATAGTCCTAGACTGTTTCCTAGATAGTCCTAGACTATCTCCTAGATAATCCTAGACTATCTCCTAGATAGTCCTAGACTATCTCCTAGATAATCCTAGACTATCTCCTAGATAGTCCTAGACAAATCGTAGATGGTCCCAGACCAGATCCTAGATAGTCCTAGACTATCTCCTAGATAGTCCTAGACTATCTCCTAGATAGTCCTAGACTATCTCCTAGATAGTCCTAGACTATCTCCTAGATAGTCCTAGACTATCTCCAGGATAGTCCTAGACAATTCCTAGATAGTCCTAGACTATCTCCTAGATAGACCTAGACAAATCCTAGATACTCCTAGACTAGATCCTAGATAGTCCTAAACTATCTCCTAGATAGTCCTAAACTATCTCCTAGATAGTCCTAGACTATCTCCAAGATAGTCCTAGACAAATCCTAGATAGTGTTAGACACTCCCCTAGATAGTCCTAGACAAATCCTAGATAGTCCTAGACTAGATCCTAGATAGTCCTAGACTATCTCCTAGATAGTCCTAGACTATCTCCTAGATAGTCCTAGACTATCTGCTAGATAGTCCTAGACTCCTAGATAATCCTAGACTATCTCCTAGATAGTCCTAGACAAATCCTAGATAGTCCTAGATTATCTCCTAGATAGTCCTAGACTATCTCCTAGATAGTCCTAGACTATCTCCTAGATAGTTCTAGACTATCTTATAGATAGTTCTAGACAAATCCTAGATAGTCCTAGAATATCTCCTAGATAGTTCTAGACAAATCCTAGATAGGCCTAGACTATCCCCTAGATAGTCCTAGACAGATCCTAGATAGTCCTAGGCTATCTCCTAGATACACCTAGACTATCACATAGATAGTCCTAGACAAATCCTAGACAAGTCCTAGACTAGTCCTTGATAGTTCTAGACTATCTCCTAGATAGTCCTAGACTATCTCCTAGATAGTTCTAGACTATCTCCTAGATAATCCTAGACTATCTCCTAGATAGTCCTAGACAAATCCTAGATAGTCCTAGACTAGATCCTAGATAGTCCTAGAACATCTCCTAGATAGTCCTATACTATCTCCTAGATAGTCCTAGACAAATCCTAGATAATCCTAGACTAGATCCTAGATAATCCTAGACTATCTCCTAGATAGTCCTAGACTATCTCCTAGATAATCCTAGACTATCTCCTAGATAGTCCTAGACAAATCCCAGATAGTCCTACGCTATCTCCTAGATAGTCCTAGACTATCTCCTAGATAGTCCTAGACTCTCTCCTAGATAGTCCTAGACTAGATCCTAGATAGTCCTAGACTATCTCCTAGATAGTCCTAGACAAATCCTAGATAGTCCTAGACTAGATCCTAGATAGTCCTAGACACATCCTAGATAGTCCTAGACTATCTCCTAGATAGTCCTAGACTATTACCTAGATAGTCCTAGACAAATCCTAGATAGTCCTAGACTAGATCCTAGATAGTCCTAGACTATCTCCTAGATAGTCCTAGACTATCTCCTAGATAGTCCTAGACTATCTCCTAGATAATCCTAGAATATCTCCTAGATAGTCCTAGACAAATCCCAGATAGTCCTACACTATCTCCTAGATAGTCCTAGACTATCTCCTAGATAGTCCTAGACTCTCTCCTAGATAGTCCTAGACTATATCCTAGATAGTCCTAGACTATCACCTAGATAGTCCTAGACAAATCCTAGATAGTCCTAGACAAATCCTAGATAGTGTTAGACTCTCCCCTAGATAGTCCTAGACAAATCCTAGATACTCCTAGACTAGATCCTAGATAGTCCTAAACTATCTCCTAGATAGTTGTAAACTATCTCCTAGATAGTCCTAGACAAATTCTAGATAGTCCTAGACTAGATCCAAGATAGTCCTAGACTATCTCATAGATAGTCCTAGACTATCTCCTAGATAATCATAGACTATCTCCTAGATAGTCCTAGACTATCTCCTAGATAGTCCTAGACTATCTCCTAGATAATCCTAGACTATCTCCTAGATAGTCCTAGACAAATCCTAGATAGTCCTAGACTATCTCCTAGATACTCCTAGACTATCTCCTAGATAGTCCTGGACTATCTCCTAGATAATCCTAGACTATCTCCTAGATAGTCCTGGACTATCTCCTAGATAATCCTAGACTATCTCCTAGATAGTCCTAGACTATCTCCTAGATAATCGTAGACTATCTCCTAGATAATCCTAGACTATCTCCTAGATAGCCCTAGGCAAATCCTAGATAGTCCACGACTATCTCCTAGATAGTCCTAGACTATCTCCTAGATAGTCCTAGACTATCTCCTAGATAGTCCTAGACTAGATCCTCGATAGTCCTAGACTATCTTCTAGATAGTCCTAGACAAATCCTAGATAGTCCTGGACTATCCCCTAGATAGGCCTAGACAAATCCTAGGTAGTCTTAGACTATCTCCTAGATAGTCCTAGACTATCACATAGATAGTCCTAGACTATCTGCTAGATAGTCCTAGACTATCTCCTAGATAATCCTAGTAAATCCTAGATAGTCCTAGACTGATCCTAGATAGTCCTGGACTATCTCCTATATAGTCCTAGACCAATCCTAGATAGTCCTAGACAAATCCTAGATAGTCCTAGACAAATACTAGATAGTCCTGGACTATCTCCTAGATAGTCATAGACAAATCCTAGATAGTCCTAGACTATCTCCTAGCTAGTCCTAGTCTATCTCCTAGATATTCCTAGACAAATCCTAGACAAGTCCTAGACAAGTCCTAGATAGTCCTAGACTATCTCCTAGATAGTCCTAGACTATCTCCTAGATATTCCTAGACAAATCCTAGACAAGTCCTAGACAAGTCCTAGATAGTCCTAGACTATCTCCTAGATAGTCCTAGACTATCTTCTAGATAGTCCTAGACAAATACTAGATAGTCCTAGACTATCCCCTAGATAGTCCTAGACAAATTCTAGATAGTCCTAGGCTATCTCCTAGATAGTCCTAGACTATCACATAGATAGTCCTAGACTATCTCCTAGATAGTCCTAGACTATCTCCTAGATAGTCCTAGACTATCTTCTAGATAGTCCTAGACAAATACTAGATAGTCCTAGACTATCCCCTAGATAGTCCTAGACAAATTCTAGATAGTCCTAGGCTATCTCCTAGATAGTCCTAGACTATCACATAGATAGTCCTAGACTATCTCCTAGATAGTCCTAGACAAATCCTAGATAGTCCTAGACTATCTTCTAGATAGTCCTAGACAAATCCTAGATAGTCCTAGAATATCTCCTAGATAGTTCTAGACAAGTCCTAGATAGTCCTTGACAAATCCTAGATAGTCCTAGGCTATCTCCTAGATAGTCCTAGACTATCTCATAGATAGTCCTAGACTATCTCCTAGATAGTCCTAGACAAATTCTAGATAGTCCTAGACTAGATCCAAGATAGTCCTAGACTATCTCATAGATAGTCCTAGACTATCTCCTAGATAGTCCTAGACTATCACATAGATAGTCCTAGACTATCTCCTAGATAGTCTTAGACTATCTCCTAGATAGTCCTAGACTATCTCCTAGATAATCCTAGACTATCTCCTAGATAGTCCTAGAGAAATCCTAGAGAAATCCTAGATAGTCCTAGACTATCTCCTAGATAGTCCTAGACTATCTCCTAGATAGTCCTAGACAAATCCTAGATACTCCTAGACTAGATCCTAGATAGTCCTAAACTATCTCCTAGATAGTTGTAAACTATCTCCTAGATAGTCCTAGACAAATTCTAGATAGTCCTAGACTAGATCCAAGATAGTCCTAGACTATCTCATAGATAGTCCTAGACTATCTCCTAGATAATCATAGACTATCTCCTAGATAGTCCTAGACTATCTCCTAGATAGTCCTAGACTATCTCCTAGATAATCCTAGACTATCTCCTAGATAGTCCTAGACAAATCCTAGATAGTCCTAGACTATCTCCTAGATAGTCCTAGACTATCTCCTAGATACTCCTAGACTATCTCCTAGATAGTCCTGGACTATCTCCTAGATAATCCTAGACTATCTCCTAGATAGTCCTGGACTATCTCCTAGATAATCCTAGACTATCTCCTAGATAGTCCTAGACTATCTCGTAGATAATCGTAGACTATCTCCTAGATAATCCTAGACTATCTCCTAGATAGTCCTAGGCAAATCCTAGATAGTCCACGACTATCTCCTAGATAGTCCTAGACTATCTCCTAGATAGTCCTAGACTAGATCCTCGATAGTCCTAGACTATCTTCTAGATAGTCCTAGACAAATCCTAGATAGTCCTGGACTATCCCCTAGATAGGCCTAGACAAATCCTAGGTAGTCTAAGACTATCTCCTAGATAGTCCTAGACTATCACATAGATAGTCCTAGACTATCTGCTAGATAGTCCTAGACTATCTCCTAGAAAATCCTAGTAAATCCTAGATAGTCCTAGACTGATCCTAGATAGTCCTGGACTATCTCCTATATAGTCCTAGACAAATCCTAGATAGTCCTAGACAAATCCTAGATAGTCCTAGACAAATACTAGATAGTCCTGGACTATCTCCTAGATAGTCCTAGACAAATCCTAGATAGTCCTCGACTATCTCCTAGGTAGTCCTGGACTATCTCCTACATAGTCCTAGACAAATCCTAGATAGTCCTAGACTATCTCCTAGCTAGTCCTAGACTATCTCCTAGATATTCCTAGACAAATCCTAGACAAGTCCTAGACAAGTCCTAGATAGTCCTAGACTATCTCCTAGATAGTCCTAGACTATCTTCTAGATAGTCCTAGACAAATACTAGATAGTCCTAGACTATCCCCTAGATAGTCCTAGACAAATTCTAGATAGTCCTAGGCTATCTCCTAGATAGTCCTAGACTATCACATAGATAGTCCTAGACTATCTCCTAGATAGTCCTAGACTATCTCCTAGATAGTCCTAGACTATCTTCTAGATAGTCCTAGACAAATACTAGATAGTCCTAGACTATCCCCTAGATAGTCCTAGACAAATTCTAGATAGTCCTAGGCTATCTCCTAGATAGTCCTAGACTATCACATAGATAGTCCTAGACTATCTCCTAGATAGTCCTAGACAAATCCTAGATAGTCCTAGACTATCTTCTAGATAGTCCTAGACAAATCCTAGATAGTCCTAGAATATCTCCTAGATAGTTCTAGACAAGTCCTAGATAGTCCTTGACAAATCCTAGATAGTCCTAGGCTATCTCCTAGATAGTCCTAGACTATCTCATAGATAGTCCTAGACTATCTCCTAGATAGTCCTAGACAAATTCTAGATAGTCCTAGACTAGATCCAAGATAGTCCTAGACTATCTCCTAGATAGTCCTAGACTGTCACATAGATAATCCTAGACTATCTCATAGATAGTCATAGACTATCTCCTAGATAATCCTAGACTATCTCCTAGATAGTCCTAGACTATCTCCTAGATAGTCCTAGACTATCTCCTAGATACTCCTAGACTATCTCCTAGATAGTCCTGGACTATCTCCTAGATAATCCTAGACTATCTCCTAGATAGTCCTAGATGAGCTCCTAGATAGTCCTAGATGAGCTCCTAGATAGTCCTAGATGAGCTCTTAGATAGTCCTAGGTGAGCTCCTAGATAGTCCTAGATGAGCTCCTAGATAAACCTAGATGAGTTCCTAGATAGTCCTAGATGAGCTCCTAGATAATCCTAGATGAGCTCCTAGATAAACCTAGATGAGCTCCTAGATAATCCTAGATGAGCTCCTAGATAGTCCTAGATGAGCTCCTAGATAAACCTTGATAAGCTCCTAGATAAACCTAGATGAGCTCCTATATAGTCCTAGATGAGCTCCTAGATAAACCTAGATGAGCTCCTAGATAAACCTAGATGAGCTCCTAGATAAACCTAGATGAGCTCCTAGATAAACCTGGATGAGTTCCTAGATAGTCCTAGATGAGCTCCTAGATAGTCCTAGATGAGCTCCTAGATAGTCCTAGATGAGCTCCTAGATAGTCCTAGATCAGCTCCTAGATAGTCCTAGATGAGCTCCTAGATAATCCTAGACTATCTCCTAGATAGTCCTAGACAAATCCTAGATAGTCCTAGACTATCTCCTAGATAGTCCTAGACTATCTCCTAGATAGTCCTAGACTATCTCCTAGATAGTCCTAGACTATCTCCTAGATAGTCCTAGACAAATCGTAGATAGTCCTAGACTATCTCGTAGATAGTCCTAGACAAATCCTAGATAGTCCTAGACAAATCCTAGACAAGTCCTAGACTAGTCCTAGATAATTCTAGACTATCTCCTAGATAGTCCTAGACTATCTCCTAGATAGTCCTAGACTATCTCCTAGATAATCCTAGACTATCTCCTAGATAGTCCTAGACAAATCCTAGATAGTCCTAGACTAGATATTAGATAGTCCTAGACTATCTCCTAGATCGTCCTAGACTATCTCCTAGATAGTCCTATACTATCTCCTAGATAGTCCTAGTAAATCCTAGATAGTCCCAGACCAGATCCTAGACAGTCCTAGACTATCTCCTAGATAGTCCTAGACTATCTCCTAGATAGTCCTAGACTATCTCCTAGATAATCCTAGACTATCTCCTAGATAGTCCTAGACTAGATCCTAGATAGTCCTAGACTATCTCCTAGATACTCCTAGACTATCTCCTAGATAGTCCTGGACTATCTCCTAGATAATCCTAGACTATCTCCTAGATAGTCCTAGACTATCTCCTAGATAGTCCTAGACTATCTCCCAGATAGTCCTAGACTAGATCCTAGATAGTCCTAGACTATCTCCAGGATAGTCCTAGACAATTCCTAGATAGTCCTAGACTATCTCCTAGATAGACCTAGACAAATCCTAGATACTCCTAGACTAGATCCTAGATAGTCCTAAACTATCTCCTAGATAGTCCTAAACTATCTCCTAGATAGTCCTAGACTATCTCCAAGATAGTCCTAGACAAATCCTAGATAGTGTTAGACACTCCCCTAGATAGTCCTAGACAAATCCTAGATAGTCCTAGACTAGATCCTAGATAGTCCTAGACTATCTCCTAGATAGTCCTAGACTATCTCCTAGATAGTCCTAGACTATCTGCTAGATAGTCCTAGACTATCTCCTAGATAATCCTAGACTATCTCCTAGATAGTCCTAGACAAATCCTAGATAGTCCTAGACTATCTCCTAGATAGTCCTAGACTATCTCCTAGATAGTCCTAGACTATCTCCTAGATAGTCCTAGACAAATCCTAGATAGTCCTAGACTATCTCGTAGATAGTCCTAAACAAATCCTAGATAGTCCTAGACTATCTGCTAGATAGTCCTATACTATCTCCTAGATAGTCCTAGACTATCCCCTAGATAGTCCTAGACTATCTCCTAGATAGTCCTAGACAAATCCTAGATAGTCCTAGACTACCTCCTAGATAGTCCTAGACAAATCCTAGATAGTGCTACACTATCTCCTAGATAGTCCTAGACTATCATCTAGATAGTCCTAGACTATCTCCTAGATAGTCCTAGACAAATCCTAGATAGTCCTATAGTAGATCCCAGATAGTCTTAGACTATATCCTAGATAGTCCTAGACTATCTCCTAGATAGTCCTAGACTGTTTCCTAGATAGTCCTAGACTATCTCCTAGATAATCCTAGACTATCTCCTAGATAGTCCTAGACTATCTCCTAGATAATCCTAGACTATCTCCTAGATAGTCCTAGACAAATCGTAGATGGTCCCAGACCAGATCCTAGATAGTCCTAGACTATCTCCTAGATAGTCCTAGACTATCTCCTAGATAGTCCTAGACTATCTCCTAGATAGTCCTAGACTATCTCCTAGATAGTCCTAGACTATCTCCAGGATAGTCCTAGACAATTCCTAGATAGTCCTAGACTATCTCCTAGATAGACCTAGACAAATCCTAGATACTCCTAGACTAGATCCTAGATAGTCCTAAACTATCTCCTAGATAGTCCTAAACTATCTCCTAGATAGTCCTAGACTATCTCCAAGATAGTCCTAGACAAATCCTAGATAGTGTTAGACACTCCCCTAGATAGTCCTAGACAAATCCTAGATAGTCCTAGACTAGATCCTAGATAGTCCTAGACTATCTCCTAGATAGTCCTAGACTATCTCCTAGATAGTCCTAGACTATCTGCTAGATAGTCCTAGACTCCTAGATAATCCTAGACTATCTCCTAGATAGTCCTAGACAAATCCTAGATAGTCCTAGATTATCTCCTAGATAGTCCTAGACTATCTCCTAGATAGTCCTAGACTATCTCCTAGATAGTTCTAGACTATCTTATAGATAGTTCTAGACAAATCCTAGATAGTCCTAGAATATCTCCTAGATAGTTCTAGACAAATCCTAGATAGGCCTAGACTATCCCCTAGATAGTCCTAGACAGATCCTAGATAGTCCTAGGCTATCTCCTAGATACACCTAGACTATCACATAGATAGTCCTAGACAAATCCTAGACAAGTCCTAGACTAGTCCTTGATAGTTCTAGACTATCTCCTAGATAGTCCTAGACTATCTCCTAGATAGTTCTAGACTATCTCCTAGATAATCCTAGACTATCTCCTAGATAGTCCTAGACAAATCCTAGATAGTCCTAGACTAGATCCTAGATAGTCCTAGAACATCTCCTAGATAGTCCTATACTATCTCCTAGATAGTCCTAGACAAATCCTAGATAATCCTAGACTAGATCCTAGATAATCCTAGACTATCTCCTAGATAGTCCTAGACTATCTCCTAGATAATCCTAGACTATCTCCTAGATAGTCCTAGACAAATCCCAGATAGTCCTACGCTATCTCCTAGATAGTCCTAGACTATCTCCTAGATAGTCCTAGACTCTCTCCTAGATAGTCCTAGACTAGATCCTAGATAGTCCTAGACTATCTCCTAGATAGTCCTAGACAAATCCTAGATAGTCCTAGACTAGATCCTAGATAGTCCTAGACACATCCTAGATAGTCCTAGACTATCTCCTAGATAGTCCTAGACTATTACCTAGATAGTCCTAGACAAATCCTAGATAGTCCTAGACTAGATCCTAGATAGTCCTAGACTATCTCCTAGATAGTCCTAGACTATCTCCTAGATAGTCCTAGACTATCTCCTAGATAATCCTAGAATATCTCCTAGATAGTCCTAGACAAATCCCAGATAGTCCTACACTATCTCCTAGATAGTCCTAGACTATCTCCTAGATAGTCCTAGACTCTCTCCTAGATAGTCCTAGACTATATCCTAGATAGTCCTAGACTATCACCTAGATAGTCCTAGACAAATCCTAGATAGTCCTAGACAAATCCTAGATAGTGTTAGACTCTCCCCTAGATAGTCCTAGACAAATCCTAGATACTCCTAGACTAGATCCTAGATAGTCCTAAACTATCTCCTAGATAGTTGTAAACTATCTCCTAGATAGTCCTAGACAAATTCTAGATAGTCCTAGACTAGATCCAAGATAGTCCTAGACTATCTCATAGATAGTCCTAGACTATCTCCTAGATAATCATAGACTATCTCCTAGATAGTCCTAGACTATCTCCTAGATAGTCCTAGACTATCTCCTAGATAATCCTAGACTATCTCCTAGATAGTCCTAGACAAATCCTAGATAGTCCTAGACTATCTCCTAGATACTCCTAGACTATCTCCTAGATAGTCCTGGACTATCTCCTAGGTAATCCTAGACTATCTCCTAGATAGTCCTGGACTATCTCCTAGATAATCCTAGACTATCTCCTAGATAGTCCTAGACTATCTCCTAGATAATCGTAGACTATCTCCTAGATAATCCTAGACTATCTCCTAGATAGCCCTAGGCAAATCCTAGATAGTCCACGACTATCTCCTAGATAGTCCTAGACTATCTCCTAGATAGTCCTAGACTATCTCCTAGATAGTCCTAGACTAGATCCTCGATAGTCCTAGACTATCTTCTAGATAGTCCTAGACAAATCCTAGATAGTCCTGGACTATCCCCTAGATAGGCCTAGACAAATCCTAGGTAGTCTTAGACTATCTCCTAGATAGTCCTAGACTATCACATAGATAGTCCTAGACTATCTGCTAGATAGTCCTAGACTATCTCCTAGATAATCCTAGTAAATCCTAGATAGTCCTAGACTGATCCTAGATAGTCCTGGACTATCTCCTATATAGTCCTAGACAAATCCTAGATAGTCCTAGACAAATCCTAGATAGTCCTAGACAAATACTAGATAGTCCTAGACAAATACTAGATAGTCCTGGACTATCTCCTAGATAGTCATAGACAAATCCTAGATAGTCCTAGACTATCTCCTAGCTAGTCCTAGTCTATCTCCTAGATATTCCTAGACAAATCCTAGACAAGTCCTAGACAAGTCCTAGATAGTCCTAGACTATCTCCTAGATAGTCCTAGACTATCTCCTAGATATTCCTAGACAAATCCTAGACAAGTCCTAGACAAGTCCTAGATAGTCCTAGACTATCTCCTAGATAGTCCTAGACTATCTTCTAGATAGTCCTAGACAAATACTAGATAGTCCTAGACTATCCCCTAGATAGTCCTAGACAAATTCTAGATAGTCCTAGGCTATCTCCTAGATAGTCCTAGACTATCACATAGATAGTCCTAGACTATCTCCTAGATAGTCCTAGACTATCTCCTAGATAGTCCTAGACTATCTTCTAGATAGTCCTAGACAAATACTAGATAGTCCTAGACTATCCCCTAGATAGTCCTAGACAAATTCTAGATAGTCCTAGGCTATCTCCTAGATAGTCCTAGACTATCACATAGATAGTCCTAGACTATCTCCTAGATAGTCCTAGACAAATCCTAGATAGTCCTAGACTATCTTCTAGATAGTCCTAGACAAATCCTAGATAGTCCTAGAATATCTCCTAGATAGTTCTAGACAAGTCCTAGATAGTCCTTGACAAATCCTAGATAGTCCTAGGCTATCTCCTAGATAGTCCTAGACTATCTCATAGATAGTCCTAGACTATCTCCTAGATAGTCCTAGACAAATTCTAGATAGTCCTAGACTAGATCCAAGATAGTCCTAGACTATCTCATAGATAGTCCTAGACTATCTCCTAGATAGTCCTAGACTATCACATAGATAGTCCTAGACTATCTCCTAGATAGTCTTAGACTATCTCCTAGATAGTCCTAGACTATCTCCTAGATAATCCTAGACTATCTCCTAGATAGTCCTAGAGAAATCCTAGAGAAATCCTAGATAGTCCTAGACTATCTCCTAGATAGTCCTAGACTATCTCCTAGATAGTCCTAGACAAATCCTAGATACTCCTAGACTAGATCCTAGATAGTCCTAAACTATCTCCTAGATAGTCCTAGACAAATTCTAGATAGTCCTAGACTAGATCCAAGATAGTCCTAGACTATCTCATAGATAGTCCTAGACTATCTCCTAGATAATCATAGACTATCTCCTAGATAGTCCTAGACTATCTCCTAGATAGTCCTAGACTATCTCCTAGATAATCCTAGACTATCTCCTAGATAGTCCTAGACAAATCCTAGATAGTCCTAGACTATCTCCTAGATAGTCCTAGACTATCTCCTAGATACTCCTAGACTATCTCCTAGATAGTCCTGGACTATCTCCTAGATAATCCTAGACTATCTCCTAGATAGTCCTGGACTATCTCCTAGATAATCCTAGACTATCTCCTAGATAGTCCTAGACTATCTCGTAGATAATCGTAGACTATCTCCTAGATAATCCTAGACTATCTCCTAGATAGTCCTAGGCAAATCCTAGATAGTCCACGACTATCTCGTAGATAGTCCTAGACTATCTCCTAGATAGTCCTAGACTAGATCCTCGATAGTCCTAGACTATCTTCTAGATAGTCCTAGACAAATCCTAGATAGTCCTGGACTATCCCCTAGATAGGCCTAGACAAATCCTAGGTAGTCTAAGACTATCTCCTAGATAGTCCTAGACTATCACATAGATAGTCCTAGACTATCTGCTAGATAGTCCTAGACTATCTCCTAGAAAATCCTAGTAAATCCTAGATAGTCCTAGACTGATCCTAGATAGTCCTGGACTATCTCCTATATAGTCCTAGACAAATCCTAGATAGTCCTAGACAAATCCTAGATAGTCCTAGACAAATACTAGATAGTCCTGGACTATCTCCTAGATAGTCCTAGACAAATCCTAGATAGTCCTCGACTATCTCCTAGATAGTCCTGGACTATCTCCTACATAGTCCTAGACAAATCCTAGATAGTCCTAGACTATCTCCTAGCTAGTCCTAGACTATCTCCTAGATATTCCTAGACAAATCCTAGACAAGTCCTAGACAAGTCCTAGATAGTCCTAGACTATCTTCTAGATAGTCCTAGACTATCTTCTAGATAGTCCTAGACAAATACTAGATAGTCCTAGACTATCCCCTAGATAGTCCTAGACAAATTCTAGATAGTCCTAGGCTATCTCCTAGATAGTCCTAGACTATCACATAGATAGTCCTAGACTATCTCCTAGATAGTCCCAGACTATCTCCTAGATAGTCCTAGACTATCTTCTAGATAGTCCTAGACAAATACTAGATAGTCCTAGACTATCCCCTAGATAGTCCTAGACAAATTCTAGATAGTCCTAGGCTATCTCCTAGATAGTCCTAGACTATCACATAGATAGTCCTAGACTATCTCCTAGATAGTCCTAGACAAATCCTAGATAGTCCTAGACTATCTTCTAGATAGTCCTAGACAAATCCTAGATAGTCCTAGAATATCTCCTAGATAGTTCTAGACAAGTCCTAGATAGTCCTTGACAAATCCTAGATAGTCCTAGGCTATCTCCTAGATAGTCCTAGACTATCTCATAGATAGTCCTAGACTATCTCCTAGATAGTCCTAGACAAATTCTAGATAGTCCTAGACTAGATCCAAGATAGTCCTAGACTATCTCCTAGATAGTCCTAGACTGTCACATAGATAATCCTAGACTATCTCATAGATAGTCATAGACTATCTCCTAGATAATCCTAGACTATCTCCTAGATAGTCCTAGACTATCTCCTAGATAGTCCTAGACTATCTCCTAGATACTCCTAGACTATCTCCTAGATAGTCCTGGACTATCTCCTAGATAATCCTAGACTATCTCCTAGATAGTCCTAGATGAGCTCCTAGATAGTCCTAGATGAGCTCCTAGATAGTCCTAGATGAGCTCTTAGATAGTCCTAGGTGAGCTCCTAGATAGTCCTAGATGAGCTCCTAGATAAACCTAGATGAGTTCCTAGATAGTCCTAGATGAGCTCCTAGATAATCCTAGATGAGCTCCTAGATAAACCTAGATGAGCTCCTAGATAATCCTAGATGAGCTCCTAGATAGTCCTAGATGAGCTCCTAGATAAACCTTGATAAGCTCCTAGATAAACCTAGATGAGCTCCTATATAGTCCTAGATGAGCTCCTAGATAAACCTAGATGAGCTCCTAGATAAACCTAGATGAGCTCCTAGATAAACCTAGATGAGCTCCTAGATAAACCTGGATGAGTTCCTAGATAGTCCTAGATGAGCTCCTAGATAGTCCTAGATGAGCTCCTAGATAGTCCTAGATGAGCTCCTAGATAGTCCTAGATCAGCTCCTAGATAGTCCTAGATGAGCTCCTAGATAATCCTAGACTATCTCCTAGATAGTCCTAGACAAATCCTAGATAGTCCTAGACTATCTCCTAGATAGTCCTAGACTATCTCCTAGATAGTCCTAGACTATCTCCTAGATAGTCCTAGACTATCTCCTAGATAGTCCTAGACAAATCGTAGATAGTCCTAGACTATCTCGTAGATAGTCCTAGACAAATCCTAGATAGTCCTAGACAAATCCTAGACAAGTCCTAGACTAGTCCTAGATAATTCTAGACTATCTCCTAGATAGTCCTAGACTATCTCCTAGATAGTCCTAGACTATCTCCTAGATAA
The DNA here is from genome assembly GCA_030765055.1 of Mantis religiosa. Taxonomy (NCBI): domain Eukaryota; kingdom Metazoa; phylum Arthropoda; class Insecta; order Mantodea; family Mantidae; genus Mantis; species Mantis religiosa. Next base: position 53,815 of record JAUKNK010000749.1, read on the forward strand.
TCCTAGACTATCTCCTAGATAGTCCTAGACAAATCCTAGATAGTCCTAGACTAGATATTAGATAGTCCTAGACTATCTCCTAGATCGTCCTAGACTATCTCCTAGATAGTCCTATACTATCTCCTAGATAGTCCTAGTAAATCCTAGATAGTCCCAGACCAGATCCTAGACAGTCCTAGACTATCTCCTAGATAGTCCTAGACTATCTCCTAGATAGTCCTAGACTATCTCCTAGATAATCCTAGACTATCTCCTAGATAGTCCTAGACTAGATCCTAGATAGTCCTAGACTATCTCCTAGATACTCCTAGACTATCTCCTAGATAGTCCTGGACTATCTCCTAGATAATCCTAGACTATCTCCTAGATAGTCCTAGACTATCTCCTAGATAGTCCTAGACTATCTCCCAGATAGTCCTAGACTAGATCCTAGATAGTCCTAGACTATCTCCAGGATAGTCCTAGACAATTCCTAGATAGTCCTAGACTATCTCCTAGATAGACCTAGACAAATCCTAGATACTCCTAGACTAGATCCTAGATAGTCCTAAACTATCTCCTAGATAGTCCTAAACTATCTCCTAGATAGTCCTAGACTATCTCCAAGATAGTCCTAGACAAATCCTAGATAGTGTTAGACACTCCCCTAGATAGTCCTAGACAAATCCTAGATAGTCCTAGACTAGATCCTAGATAGTCCTAGACTATCTCCTAGATAGTCCTAGACTATCTCCTAGATAGTCCTAGACTATCTGCTAGATAGTCCTAGACTATCTCCTAGATAATCCTAGACTATCTCCTAGATAGTCCTAGACAAATCCTAGATAGTCCTAGACTATCTCCTAGATAGTCCTAGACTATCTCCTAGATAGTCCTAGACTATCTCCTAGATAGTCCTAGACAAATCCTAGATAGTCCTAGACTATCTCGTAGATAGTCCTAAACAAATCCTAGATAGTCCTAGACTATCTGCTAGATAGTCCTATACTATCTCCTAGATAGTCCTAGACTATCCCCTAGATAGTCCTAGACTATCTCCTAGATAGTCCTAGACAAATCCTAGATAGTCCTAGACTACCTCCTAGATAGTCCTAGACAAATCCTAGATAGTGCTACACTATCTCCTAGATAGTCCTAGACTATCATCTAGATAGTCCTAGACTATCTCCTAGATAGTCCTAGACAAATCCTAGATAGTCCTATAGTAGATCCCAGATAGTCTTAGACTATATCCTAGATAGTCCTAGACTATCTCCTAGATAGTCCTAGACTGTTTCCT